>PVKH010000757.1:0-34618 GCA_004027955.1 Chaetophractus vellerosus | reverse complement strand
ATTTTTTTTTTTTTTTAAGATACTGGGGGACCGGGGATTGAACCTGGGACCTTGTATGTGGGAAGCTGGCAATCAACCACTGAGCCACATCAGCTCCCCAGGTTTGTTTGTTTTTGTTAGGAAATCTCTGTGATATCACAACCTGGATACAAACTTAGTTCAGGGACTAAAATTCAGAGTAATACTTAAAAATATTCAAACATACAGCATGCAAAAATAGATTAGAAGACAAACAAAGAAACAGGAAATGATGGCCCATTCAAAGAAAGAAAATAAAATTCTAGAAAAAAATCGAAGAAGATGAGACTTTGGACATATCAGACAAAGAAATTTTAAAAAATGATCCTCGATATACTCCAGGAAATAAAGGAAAACACAAAGAAAGAACAAAAGTGTATCAGGAAAACAATGAATGAACAATATGAGAATCTCAACAGAGTCGGAAATTTTAAAAAGTAATGAAACTGAAGTGGATGTGGCTCAAGCAGTGGGGCACCTGCCTACCACACGGGAGGTCCTAGGTTTGGTTCCTGGTACCTACTAAAGAAGATGAGCAAGACAGCGAGCTGGCATGATGGGCTGGCACAGCGAGCTAACGCAACAAGATGACACAAAAAGATGACACAATGTAGACACAACGAAGAGACACAACGAGGTAACACAATGAGAGACAAAGCAAACGGGGAGCAGAGGTGGCTCAATCGATTAGGCACCTCCTTTCCGCATGGGAGGGCCCAGGTTTGGTTCCTGGTGCTTCCTAAAAAGAAGATGTGTACACAGAGAATGGACACAGAGAGCAGACAGCGAGCACAAACAACAAAAGGAGGGGTGAAAAATAAATAAAATAAATCTTGAAAACAAAAAAGGTAACCAAACAGAAATACTGGATTTGAAGGCCACAATAACTGAAATGAAAAATTCCCTAGAGGGTTTCATCAGCAATTTGGAGCTGACAGAAGAAAGAATCAGTGAATTTGAAGGCAAAACAATTAAAATGACTCAGTTTGAGGAACAGAAAGAAAAAGGATGAAAAAAGGCAAACAGGACCAAAGAGACCTGGGGGGACACCATCAATAATACCAATATACACAATAAGGGACTCTCAGGAGAAGAAAGAAAGGAGCAGAAGGAATATTCCAAGGTATATTGACAACTTCCCAAATTTGATGATAGACATGAATATGCACATTCAAGATGTCCAACAAACCCTAAAGAGGATAAACTAGAAGATAGAAGAGACCCATGACCAGACACATAGGAGTCAAACTGTTGAATGCCAAAGTGAAGGAGAGAGTTCTAAAAGCTGCAAGAGAAAAGCAATGAGTTAGGTACAAGGGAGTCCAATAAGAAGTGATGATTTCTCATTAGAAACCATGGAGGCAGAAGCAGTATGACAAAATATTCAAAGTGCTGAAGGAATCCTATATACAGTGAAACTGTCTTTCAAAATTGAGGAACGTTTTAAGACATTCCCAGATAAACAGAAGCTGAAAGAATCTGTCATCACTAGACCTGCCCTATAAGCAATGCTAAAGGGAATTGTTCAGAGTGAAAGGACAATAGACTTTGGATTGAAATGGCATAAAGAAATAAAAGATCTCCAGTAAAGGTAACCATATGGTCAATTATAAATTCCAGTACTACTGTATTATATATTTTTGGTAGGTAACTCCACTTTTTACTTCTTATATACTCTAAAATGCAAATGTACAAATCAAAGGCTTTGAACATACAATTTATAAAGATAAAATTTGTAACAAGTACAATAAAAACGTGAGGGGAATGGAGGGGTAGAGGTAGATTGAATATGTAGGCTATTGAAGTTAAGTTGGTATCAAATCAAACATGCTCTGATAGATTTAGATGTTAAATTTCAGCCACAAGGCAACCACAAAGAAAATATATGAAACATATGTACAGAAAAAAAATGAGAAGGGACTCAAAGTGATATGAAATAAATATGAAAATAGGCATTAATAGAAGAATTGAGGGACAAAAAAAGGTATAAGAATCACAAAGACCAAGTAAAATGGCAAAAGGAAGTAGTTACTTTAAAACATCAGAATACACATTCTTCTTTAGTGCATATGGATCATTCTCCAGATCAAATTTTAGATCACAAAAGTCTTAATAAATCCAAAAATATTTAATTCACATCTCCAACCACAATGGGATAAAACTAGATAGATATCAATAACAAAAGGAGAACTGAAAAAGTCATAAATATGTGGAAAATAAACAATGCACTCTTATACTACCAACAAGTCAAAGAAGAAATCACAGGGGAAATAAGGGAAAAGAAAATGAAAACACAACATGCTGAAACTATGGGATTCAGCAAAGGCAGCACTGAGAGGGAAATTTATAGTTCTAAAGGCTTACATTAAAAAAGAAAAAAAAGATGTCAAATCAGAGACTTAACCTCACAACTGGAGGATCTAGAAAGAGAAGTGCAAACTAAACCTAAATCAAGCAGAAGGAAAGAAATAACAAAGATTAGAGCAGGAATAAATGTACTAAAGAATGAAAAAAAAAAAACAAGAGAGAGAATCATCAAAACTAAAAGTTGGTTCTTTAAAAAATCAATAAAATAAGCAAACATTTAGCTAGACAGAGAAAAAGAGAGGACACAAACAACTAAAATCAGAAATAAAAGGGTAGACATAACTATTGACTCCACAGAAATAAAAAGGATTATAAGAGGATACTATGAAAAACTGTCTGCCAACAAAATAGAGAAGCTAGATAAAATGGACAAATTCCTAGAAAAATACAAACTGTCTCATGAAGAAACAGAAGATCTCAAAAGACCAATAACTAGTAAAGAGATTGAATCAGTTATCAAAAACCTCCCAAAAAGAAAAGCCCAGGAACAAGTGACTTCACTGTTCATTCTAAGAAGAATTAATACCAGTCCTATTGCTCTTCAAAAAATCTGAAGAGGAGGGAACACTTCCCAAAGCATTCTCTATGAGGCCTACATTACCTAAAATCAAAGCAAAATAAAGATACCACAAGAAAATTATAGACTAATATCCCTTATGAATATAGATGCAAAAATCATGAACAAAATACTAGCAAGTTGAATCCAACAGCACATTAAAAGAATTATACACCATGATCAAGTGGGATTTATCTCAGGTATGAAAGGGTGGTTCAACATAAGGAAATCAACTAATGCAATACACCACATTAATAAGACGAAGGAAATATAAACAACACATGATCATGTCAATTGATGCAAAAGACATTTGATAAAATCTAGCACCCATTCTTGATAAAATCAATCAGAAAACTAGGAATAGAAGGAAACTTCAACATGATAAATGCATATTTGGAAAACCCCACCACTAACACTGTTCTTAACAGTGAAAAACTGAGAGCTATCCCTCTAAGATCAGGAACAAGGGAAGGATGACTACTATCACCACTGTGATTCAACATTGTACTGGAAGTTCTGGCCAGAGCAATTAGGCAAGAAAAAAAAAAATTAAAGGCATCCAAATTAGAAAAGAAGTAAAACTTTCCCTATCTGAAGATGACATGATCTTACAGAGAAAATCCTGAAAAATCCACAACATAGCTACTAGAGGTGGTAAATGAGTTCAGCAAAGTGTCAGGGCACAAGACCAACATGCAAAACTCAGTGTTTCTAAACACTAGTAATGAATAATTTGACAAGAAAATAAGAACAAATTCCATTTAGGATAGCAACTAAAAGAATCAAACATCTAGAAATAAATTTAACCAAGGATATAAAGGACTGATATATGGAAAATTATAAAACATTGCTGAAAAAAATAAAGAAGACCATGGTAATGGAAGGACATCCCATGTTCATGGATTAGAAAGTTAAATATTGTTAAGATGTCAATACTACTTGAAGTGATTTACAGATTGAATGCAATCCCAGTCAAAATTCCAACAGCCTTCTTTACGGAAATGGAAAGAAAATCACCAAATTTATAGGCAAGGGTAAGGATCTTGATAAGCCAAAACCAACTTGAAAAAGAACAAAGTTAGAGGACTCATACTTCCTGGTCTTAAAGCTTATTACAGGTTAAAACAGCATGGTAGCTGTAAACAGCAAAGACAGGCATTTAGACCAATGGAATCTAATTGGCAGTTCAGAAATAACCCTCACATTTTGGCCAATTGATTTTGACAAGGGTGCCAAGTCCACTCAATTGGGAAAGAACAGACTCTTCAACAAATGGTGCTGGGAAAACTGTATATCCATATTCAAAAGAATGAACATGGACCCCTACACCTTACACCATATACAAAAATAACTCAGAATGGATCAAAGACCTAAATATAGGAGCTAAAACTATAAAACTCTTAGAAGAAAACACAGGGAAGCATCTTCAGGAACCTGTGTTAAGTGATGGTGTCTTAGACTTTATATCAAAAGCAAAAGCAACTAAAGAAAAAATAAATAGGACTTCATGAAAAAAACTTTTGTGCATCAAAGGACTTGGTCATGAAAGTAAAAAGACAATCTGTAGATTGTGAGAAAATATTTGGAAACTACATATCCAGTCATTGCTTAATACCCAGAATATATAAAGAAACTCTATAACTCAACAACAAAAAGACAAGCAATCCAATTTAAAAATGAGCTAAAGACATATAGAAATTTTTCCAAAGAAGATATACAAATGGCCAAAAAGCACATGAAAGAATGTTCAACATCAATGACCATTAGGGAAATACAAATCAAAACCACAATGAGATACCATTTCACATCCACTACAAAGACTACTATATAAAACAACAACAGCATGAGAAAATAAGCACTAGAGAGGATGTGGATTAACAGGAACATCCCTTCATTATTGGTGGGAATGTAAAATGGTGCAGCCACTGTGTTAAATAGTTTCGTGGTTCCTCAGAAAGCTAAGTTTATAATTACCATAAGACCCAACTATCCCACTTCTAGTTATATACCCAGAAGAATGAAAGCAGGGTTTTACAATGATGTTGGCACACCAGTGTTCATAATGGCATTATTCACAATTGCCAAAAGATGGAAGAAACCCAAGTGTATATCAATAGATGAATGGATAAACAAAATGTGGTGTGTATATATATATATATATTATGGGATATTAATCAGCAGTTAAAAGGAATGAAGTCTTGATTCATGCAACAACAGGGATGAATCTTGAGGACATCATGTTGAGTGTAATAAGCAGAGTTTCTGTTTGGGGTGATGAGAAAATATTGGTTAGGGAGTAGATGTAGCTCCTGCTTCCCATTTATAGGTCCTGGGTTCAAGCGCTGGTACCTTCTAAAACATATATGGGTAATGGATGGTGGTGATAAATACTTTGAATGTAATTACCACCACTGAAATGTATATTTGAATGTGGTTAAAATGGGAAATTTTAGATTGTATATATGTTACCAGTATAAAAATTGTTTAAAAATCATAGAACTCTACAACACAATGAACCCAAATGTAAACTATGGACTGTAGTTAATAGTATAATTATAATACTATTGTTTCATTCATTGTAACAAAAGTACATTAGTGCAAAGTGTTAATAATAGGGAAAACTGTATGTGTAAGGGGGTATATGGGAATTCTGTATTTTCTGCATGATTTTTTTGTAAACCTATGTCTGTAAAAAATAAAAATTTTGTTAATACATGGAAGTCACAACCAAAACAGAAAGGGAAGGTAGAAAAAGATATGAGATCTGATTGGAAATATGGGATGGGGGAGATGGGTTATAAAAACACATTCCAGAGACTTCAGTAATGAGAGAAATTTAGCATAATAGGAAGAAACACCAAAAGGGAGCTTTTTTTTTGGTTTTCATTTCTTGGAGAACAAGAAACATAATGAAACGTATGTTTCAGGAAAAAGAAATACTAGTGCAAAGGCCTCATTGTGAGAGAACTTATATATCTGGAGCTTACGCTGTGAGCAGGGAAAGAGCAACTGGAAACAAGGCGAGAGAGTTAAGCCAAAAGGACAGAACACAGACTATGCTGAGAAGTTTGGACTTTATTCTAAGAACAATGAGAAACTAAATTTTTTTTAAGAAGAGTCTTGATGTGATTAAAATTATTTTGAGAAGGATAGTGGGTGTTACATGAAGAATGAATTGTTTCTTGTTCCCTTTTCCAGGGCATGAAAAATAAATAATTGTGTTGTCTAAAACTGTTTAAGTGAGTTATTATTGTCAAAAAGCAAGTAACCACGCTTGAGAAGCCCAAGGTTCTCAAAGTAAGCGTTTTTAAAAACAAATGCAAGCCTGTTTAGAAATTTTAAATAATTTTTTTTTAAAACCCACACATTTTTTGCCTGTTTCCTTCAAAGCCAAATGACACGTATGCCAATGGGTAATAAGGTCACCAGGTTAAAAGAGCAATATGACGATTACAAAAAGTTAGATTACAGCTGCTACAAACCAAGTCCCATTAGCCCATACTGCAGCAAAGTTATCACTATAAATGGCTTTTCCTGTGTCCTTATCAATGCAGTGCACAAAGTATCTCACCCTCAGCTTTTCTCTATGATCTATGTAGTGTTTACGCCTATCTAACCTCACCAGGCACTAGTGGATCAGTAAAACTGGGGGGCAGTGAGATATGGCAAGAGAGTGATGAAACAACCTGTTAAGTGCCAGAGATGGACTAGGAGTTACCAAACATTTCAGGGCAAAACTTTCCACATTAAAATTATCTCTGGAGAACATACTTAAAATATATTCTTATTTGCTCAGAAGGATACAAGATCACCAATAGAAAAAAAACCCAGAAGATTCCAGATCTTTTCTAACAATATAAGTTGGCTCTTCAACAGTAAAACTTGCATTTGTATTAGAATGTAGATGAATATTTTGGAGAGGGAAAAAAATTTCATTTAAAATGAAAATAAAAGGATCAATGAGGAATAGTCTCTAAATACCAACTCCTGAAATATTAATCATCATTTAACCATCTTAAAAAATGATTTTCAAGAATATAAACATCAGGATTCCTTTCCAAAACCAATGTATCCCAAAAGATTTTAAAACGGTACTCACTCATTTCAAATTACTGTTCTAAGGAAGGCTTTTCCATTAAAAATTCAATGTTTTGTTCTTATTCCCCAAAGAAATCTTCTGTATCAAATAAACATGATGGGCTTCTTTAAAAAAAAAAATCAGGATTCTTCAGTCTCTTACAAAGCATTTTTTCTCTAGATCCACTAAAATACAAACTTTCTGAGAGCAAAGAGTGTTCTGATCATCTTTTTATCTTTCAGTGTACTAGAAAATGCTGGCTTAAATAAAATTTAACTTGTTTACTGTTTGCAGATATTCTCAAAATATACTTGAACATACTAATGTGAATTGTACAAAACAAACAAACAAAAAACCCAAGATGGCAATATAGTGCAGAGTTTCAATGACTTTTTTTTTTTGTCTACAAGGAACCGTACCCCGCCATTTTTTTTTAAAGCAACTGATATGGCTAGTGTTCCCCAGAAATATAACTTCAGAAATAATTCCAAAGGATTTGGATTATTAAGTTGCATGTTTCTGGCAATGCTGGAATTCTATATCTACAATTTCTAATTTTTCTTCACTGACAAAGTATTGTTCCCCTCTCTCTGTAACATTATCTTTGGAAATGTCAAATAGGGGGGAAAAAAAAAACTTATTCACAAACTCTAAGCTCCTAGAATTTTACATATAGGCTTTTCTCACTTGCCTTAATTTCTAGCATAGGAGTAGTAAATGATCCCACTTGTGTTTATACCCAAACCAACATTTAAATGCACATTTAAATGTCTTTGTGAAAAATTGAAAGACTTTAAATAATGTTTTTTATTACAGTTAAATAAAGTAAATGCAAGTCAACCCTCCAACATTTAAAGTAAAATAAGGGTAGCTATTTAAACACACACACACACACACACACACAAAACACTAGGCTATGGGAAAGTACTATGAATTTTCATGAAAACTATACAGGTACTCCTAAAATTTCTGTGTAACATTTATGTAAATTGATGTATCCTAAAAAAATAAAATAAAAATAAATAAAAAAATAAATTTTCATGAAAACTAAAAAAGCCACTCATAGCTGTATTTGTTTATCAGAATTCAATGCCAGATGAATGGTTGATGAGAAGCATTGGCAAAAACTATATGAGGTTGATACATATCTTTTTTTCATCTGCCAATGAACTATATTCATATCAAGATGTAGCAGAGATATTTCACTATTTTTACAAAAGGATGTTTTTAAAAAAAATCAATATACTATCAAAAATATTTTTTCCAATTTTGCTACTCAATATATTGGGTTATTAAAAAGTAACTTTACCTTCTGATAAAAGTATAAGAATGATAACCCTAAGAGCACAGCTCTGGTGCCAACAGAAGACCTGTTTAATGGCATGGTTCACTCGCTCTCTAGTCTCTACCTAGTGAAATGTGTTTTCCCCATATCTACTACATGAATAAGTCAGTCCAATGTAGTCAAATTCGTGAAGCCTTATGAGGCTGCTGAGAAAAGTGTTATATTAAAATCTAAGATAATATTGTAAATATACATTAACAACCCTTCAACTACCATTATTCAAAAGGATCTTGAAGTCAAACTTTGAGAATGCCAAAACTGATCAATTTTCTTTAATTGAAAACTCCAGTTGTATCTTAGGCTCTCGAGTATTCATTTCCCAAGTGGTTTACCATAATAACCAATTGCTATCAGTTATTTAAGTAAGTTAATTAAGTAATTTCCTTAATACCTAAGGAAATATGTCACTTAGAACTGCTTATATTTGTTTCTTTTTTCACTCCCCAAATCACTCCCTTGCTATTATGTATTCTTACATGATCATAGGTTTTATAATTCCTCCAGTTACCAGTTCAGATCGTACCAGAAGAAATCCTCAGATTAGAGTGGGAGAAACATTTCGCAGGAAGATTCCTGCCCTCCCCACCCCATCCCACCCCACTCTCTTCCCATCAATGGCCTTGAAGGACTGTAAAGAGATTATGGGTAAATTCTAGTTATACTGCGGATTCTCTTCTCCTACTTATAGCCTAGTCCTTTTAAAAAAGATATTATTATTAAAAGAAGGCAAGAGGTAAAATACAGTGTTCTGAAATTTAACACAATTTCTTACATTCAGGGAGATCAACTACTAACTACAGTTCTTTTAAGTAGAAGAATTCAGGGGGCAAAACTATTAGTTTACGGTTGAGGCTAACCTATATTTAACAGAAAAACAGGTCATGCAAAATCGCTTCTTAGGGAATAAAGATTTATGACACAGAAATAAGGTCACTTTGAAATATGCTTTTAAATTTAGATTTTTGACAAAGCTTCCAAATCTAAGAAAAAGACAAGGTGGTAGGGAGTTCTTAGAAGGCTTATGAAAGGGGATACTCAAATGGAATTAAAGTGTGCTATCCTGGGACATAGATGGTAGTCAGTGGATACTTGAACTTGACCACCTATACTTCACTTTAGATGAGGGATTCTTTCTGGGATCTACCTATAAGATTGAGGAAGTTGGGGAAAGCTCTGAAATTCCAAGTAAAATACCACATGCGTGTCCATGTGTGCATTTTTTTTCTGGGGAAAGGTTTTCAACAAATTCTCAGAGGCCCCTGGTCCAAGAGAGTTTAAGAGAAATATTGCACTCACTAGAGTCTTTGTAATAATGAATTCACCACACAATGACATTCTGCAGTCCTTTATATCTTAGACTCTTTTATATTTCCCTTTAGTGACTGGAGGACAATTAGATAAAACTGAGGTTCTTATGATTCATGTAATATTGGGGGCTTACTAAAAAAGCCAATATATTGCTATAATTGCTATCCCAGGCCCCCAGGTGTCAGAAATCTTTAAAGAAAATTTTTTATTATAGTATAACACATGTGCAAAAAAGTACATAAAACCAAGATGCCACAAGAGGATTAGATTACAAATGAGGCCCACAAACTAGGGGCATGGCTATATTTACAGGTTTGCTCTCTCGTCTTTATTTTTCTCCCATTTCTCTTAATAACACCCAAGCTGCTCGTTACAGAGTAAACACCCTTCCAGTGATGGAAGGGCGGGTAAGTAATGAAACTTGGAGAAGATTCAGAAGATGTTGCAGTGTACAGCGAGGCTTAAAATACATGCAAATCTTTGTTCAAACCAAGCAAGGTTTGGGGCTTGAAGTCCATAAACATGGCAGACATCATTGGATCAAAAAGGTTCTTCAAAAAACCTACAAGATAGATTGGTTTCTGTCTTACTTAGACAGAGTCCATCCATCCTCTTAATTATTACTATACTCTATATAAAAACCTCAGATGATGATTATTATTTATCATTTCCTTTCCATTAAAATTTTTCATTTGCTATTTTTCCTTTTTAAAAAATTGTTGTCTTTAATGACTATATTTTATATCCTGCCCTTACCTGCCCATCTCTTAAGCTATATGTGAAGATTTAAAAATAAAACTTGTTTAAAATAATTCCATAAAATGAACCTCCCCTTGCCCTGCATGCTTCCATTGCATTGCTTTATCAAGGACCAAGTCTCAATTAACCACTATCTGACCTTTGTTCACTTTCTTCCCTCCCACCCCCTAACAAAGTTTGCCCTTCCTGCGAAAGTTCAGCACTTCCTAGAAAAGTCTCACTGCCTGTTTGATATTGTACTTCACTTTAGTCACCAAAGGAAGAATTTACAGGTGCTTGGCCCCATCTACAAGACCATGACCGAAATCTGACCTCCTGTTACAATACGTGAACTCCTGCCCTACTGATAAGGCTGGCAGATATAAGTAGGATTTTTCAAATAATCCTTTGGGAATTTATAAGCAGCACAGCCATAAAAGGGGGGTGAATGGAAGGTCGGTTTCACTAAAAATAATAAATAGTGCCATGTTTATTCAAAGTGTGCCTTGTTATCCTCCAGGCCAAAAGTTCAGATAAACACTATTGTAAATGACAAAATATTAGAACTTTTTGTTACTTATGCTATGATCCTTCCCTTAAACACCATTAGAACTGTTTTCTCTTGTGTAAGTCTCAGCCCTGATATTGTATAACACTGCCTGAAATGAGAAGACTGGACTGATTTGCAGGTCAAAAGGAGGGTATGGAAAGTTATCTTTCAAAAATAAAAAAACATTTATTGAGCATTATATACTATGTATCATGCTAAGTGCTGGAGCTAAAAAAAAAAAAAAAAAAAAAAAAGATGAAAAAGGCATAGTACCTGCCCTAAAAGAGCTTATATTCTAGTGAAGAAAAAAATACTAATATAAATACGCACAGTATAAAGGAGAAGGGTATCTAGTTAGCTCAACCTGGAACATCAGGAAAATTTGCTGGGGTTCACAAGTATGAAAGATAAATGAGGATAATAAAATAAAAAGTGGGACTAGTAATCCTGATAGAAGGACTAACATGAGGAAAGAACGAGAGGCATTAAACAGCATGGTGCATTCAAAGAACTGGAAGCCTTTTAGTATCATTAGAGCAATGTAATGAGCAGCAGGAAATTGGCTGACAGGACATGGAAGACTTTCTATACAGTATATTTTCTTCTATACTTGTACATTTTGTTACAGAGATGATGCATTAGAGAATTTTAAGCAGATAACTTGTATGTCAGACATGTACATTGGATAGATTACTTTGACTACAGTGAAGAGAACTGAGTTAAGGGTTTAAGATATAAATTAGGGAAACCAGTTAGGAGACTGTTGAGAATCTAAACTAGGGCAATAATTTTAGGATGGGGGAGAGGAGAGTAAACATATATTTAGGAGATAACATTTGCAAGATTTGGATATCTGAATACAGTATTAGAAAAGAAGGAAACAGTTAGGTTTGTGGCTGGTGACGAGATAGATGATGTTATTACCTCAGATCACTGAATAGGAAGAAGGAGCAGATTTGGGGAGTGGAGGAGATAATGAGTTTATCTTGAAACTATAGAGTTTGTGCTGCCTATAGACTATCCAAAGGGTTAGGTTCAGTAGGTAATTTTCCAAATGAGCTCACTATCTCAGAGTGTTGGTAGAAAAAGAAGATAAATAATCTGGGTTGATGAAAGAATGAAGAAGTAGAGACAAGTAATGGAATAGAAAGGAAATAAGAAAAAAATATTACAAATCTTTTTATTAAGTAATCTATTTTAAAATATCTTTGTCATAATATAAGGGGACACCCTTTGCCAGACAGTAATATATAAATTAGTAACTTGATAATGGGGAAAGAAATACAGAAAAGTAACAAATTATAGCCAAAAAGCTCTGAAAAGTATAAGCATTGGAAAATAAGTTATACATGTTCTCATCCTTCCTTTAGCTAAGGAGATAGTTGGATTCTTATTTAAAGTCTCTGTAGGTCTGGAAATCTAAACAGCTAAAAATAAACATGTATTTTTTTTTTTAAGCTGAATTCCTATCACTAGTTGTACCTTTTCAAAGCTAAGAAACATTGTGAATGAGGCAGGGAGGTTATGCCACATAAACAATGCCTTATCAAATTGTTACAGAAAATTTATGAATACCAAATATTTAAAGATTACATAACAACAGTGTTTATTTCACCAGAATTTATTCAAAATGGACAGTTTAAGGTCCTCCTGCTTTTATGGAGCTTTATCATCTCTAAATATTAATATGTCCTAGCTTCTATACATTTAGGGCTATATAGTCATTGCACAGTTAAGAAAATGTAAATGTTATATAACTGATAGACTTTGTAAGGTGATAGCAGAGACTAGCACCTCTATCCACGTATCTATACTTTACACCACATACTAGTAATGTGTCTAATCATCATTATCAGAGATATACAATGCTTGCCAGATAGCTGCCATTTATTAAATGCCAAGTACGTGCCAGACACTGAGATAGGCACTGTTCATACAATATATATAATTGTCACTAAGCAGATAATTATTATCCTATATTATATATGAAAAAGCTAAGGATTTAAATGACTTGCCTAACATCATATAGCTAGTAAGTATGCAACTAAATTACTTCAGTATTTTTATAAATCACTATTCTCATTTGAGGAAAATTTCAGTTACATTTTTTTCTATTAGAAAATTTAAATAAAGCTTATAAAAATTAGCATACACAGTATGATGATATATAGTACTTCATATTATAGTCATTCAAAATAGGTCCTTGACTCTCCAAATCTATTTCATGCAGAATAGAAATATAGTAAGTGCTTACTAAAGAAGTAAATGAACAATAAGATTTGAGTTAACATATATGCAAACAAGTGCTCTTTAGCTACCACTTATTTAATTTATGTATTCATTCTCCTAATATTATTGAGTACCTACTATGTGCCAGGTACTGCTATTGGTACTGGGAATATAACAGTAAACAAAACCTTGCATTACTTGTGGGGGAAAATTCAGTTTTACAATTATGATGCTTACCAGTGAATAAGGTTCTTTTTCCAAAGTCATTTGGCTTATGAAATACAATTATGAACTCCCACATCCATACATACTCCTGAATAGAGTAAAGTCATGGAACATGAAAGAAAGACAATAGGGAAGGAATGAGGAAGTATATGGAAAAGGAAAAATGTATATTACTGTATATGGGCATTCTAAAGTCATTTTACAAAATAGGAAAATGGGAGAGGTGTTCAATTCATGTTGAAGAGGCTAAAATAACATTGATTTTCAGACCACATAAGAACAATACAGGGGGCCGGCCGTAGCCCAGTGGATAGGGCACCGGTTCACCACATGGGAGGCCCCGGGTTCGGTTCCCGGGGACCTCTCCAGGCAGGCAGATCGCCTTGAAAATGGCAAGCCGCCGTGGGCGGGGCAGAGCCACCATGGGCAGAGCAAAAAGCCGCCATGGGCAGGGCAAAGCCGCCACGGGCAGGGCAAGCCGCCTGTGAACGGAAGCAAAAAGCCGCCCGTGAACGGAAGCAAAAAAAGCCGCCAGCAAACGGAGCAGAGCCACCTGCACAGTAAGCTGACTCAGCACGTCGCCCCAGTGGGGGGAGACAGAGCAGACACAGAAGAACACAAAAATGAACACAGCAAGAGCAAGCAGAAAGGGGGGGGGGGATATGTAACAACAACAACAACAAAAAAAAGAACAATACAAAAGAAGATTATAGACCTGTGTTATTTATGAACATACCCACAAAAATACTACGAAAATAAAATTTAAGAAATTAGCAGATTCTACAGTGTTAAAAAAAATTACATCTTCATCAAGTTAGGTTTATCTTGAAAATAAGTAATACATGCTTTCATCCTTCCTTTAGCTAAGGAGATAGTTGGGTTCTTATTTAAAGTCTCTATAGATCTGGAAATCTAAATATCTAAAGATAACCAGGTATTCAAAAAAGAATGCAAGTATGGTTTAATATAAGAAAAAAGCCTATCAACAATATTCACCACATTCCTGAATTAATGGACAAAACTCACAGGATTATATCAACATATGGGGAAAACTACTTCAATAAAATTCAACACTAATAAGTTTTTAAAAAAAAAAACACTACCAGGAATCTAAAAATAACTAGATAAAGGATATTTATGAAAAACTTGTTGTAATCATAAATAAATGGAAAAATTATAAACACATTCTCTTTAAGGTTAGAAATCAGACAAGGATGTCCACTAACACCTCACTGAACAACAAAGTAATGACAATGCTGATCAATGTGATAAAACAATAAAAAGAACAATGAGATATATGGGTAGAAAAAGAAGAAACAGTCATTATCTGCAGACAATAGGATCAACTACACAGAAAACTTACCATAAACGAAAAAACAAAACTAAAAGAAGAGTTGAGTAAGCTTGCCAAATGTAAAATCTCCTTATAAAAATCAATAGTGATCCCAGACATCAGCAATAACTAGTTAGAAAATAAGGTTGAAAACAACAACAAAAAAGTTAAGTAGTTTGGTAATAACCAAAAGAATGCCCAAGACTTTTAATGGGGAGGGGAGGGGGAAATAGGGACATCAATTAAAAAATTTAAAAGATCTTATTTTTCATGGGTTGACTTAGAATTATAAGGCTGTCAATTCTTCCCTAAATTAATCTAGAAATTCAATAAATTAAAATCAAAATTCAGGAAGGGGTGTAAACAATACACAGAAAAAAATAAAGATCTATAAATAGCTAAGACAATTTAAAAGAAAAGAGAACATACTTCTCTTACCATATATTGGACATATTACAAACTCAAACAGAACAAAATATAAAGCTTAGAAACAGACTCATATAAATATAGGAATTTAGTGTATGCTAGAATTATTATTGAAATTACTGGGTGGTGGACAAATTATGTACTAGATGGAATTAGGAAAACTGAATTCATCATTAAGAAAAAAATAAACCAGATTCCTTACTTCATACTATATAAAATGGTGAACTCAAATAGATTAAGATTGAAATGTGAATCGCAAACTGTTGACAGTAATGTAAGGGGAATGCACTGCAACCTTGGGGTAGAAAGGGCTTAAAAAAAAAAGACTTAAGAAAGTACAAATTATAAGGTTAAATTTCATGGATTTGATTACATCAAAAGTAATTCTTTCTATTTAATAAAAGATACCATGGACAGAGTTTATGGTCTGATGGTAAACTAGGAAAAAAAAGACATCATAAACTGTCAATATATAAGGAATTTCTCTTTCTGGCAAAGAGAAAACAGAAGACAATAAATGCAATATGAAAATTGGGCAAAGGTTAAAAATAGATAATTTATAGAAGGAAAACCGTAAATGATTCATAAGTCTAAAAAGGATTTATAATCTTACCAATAATCAGAGAAATGCAAAATTAAAACAGATACCATTTCATAGCCTTCAGATTAGCAGAAATTTTAAAAATTAGTGAAATTAATCCCTCTCCTAAGCATAGAAATCATAGAAACTTACACACAAGTCCATGTTTGTTATGGCTGAATGCTAGAAGCAATTTAATTTAAAGTGATAGGTAATTAAAAGAAAGCAAATACAAACCATGAATTAAATATCATGCAGTAACGGGAGGCAATGAGCTACATGCACAGACTATAAGGATAGATATAAAAATAGTGCCTATTAAGAAATGCAAGACATAGAACAAGATCCACAGCATAATGCCATTTGAGTAAATTAAAAATAAATACATATACAAAACCACTATATTTTTTTCAAGGACACAAACACATCCATTATTATATATTAAACATATTAGAGTTATTATACCTGGGGAATGGGAGATGAGTAGCCTTGTGGATAGGGAATGAATGAACTGATAATAATCATGTCAAAACCCAAGATGTATAAGATTAATTTAATTCACTGTACCTGAGATTTGGTAAAAAAAATTGTCTGCTTGTTTTTGACACCTTGATACAACTCAGTCCATATCCTGTTTCATCTTTATATAACAAGGAAAGATAGATAGAAAGTAAGAGGGCAAGCAGAGGAGGAGGAGAAAGGGAAGGAGGAGGAAAAAGAGAGGAGAAGGGAGGAGAGGGGAGGAAGCTACTCAGTCTTTCCTCAAACTAATGGAGCGTGCCACTAAATACTTTAGGCTATAGAGTCTATAGAGCATTGTCTCATACAGTCTGGAATACTACGTGACACTATGTTAAACATATGAAGAAAGAATATGGATAACAGACCTGGAAGTAAAACAACTCAAGCATATCGAAAACAGACTGATACAAGCTTCACTGAACTTTGCTATAAAAATATAAAAAATGGACCTTCTCCCATCAATTTGTCCTTATTGATACTTTGTCCTCAGAGTTTAATTTTTTTATTGACTTTGTGTATATCTCTGTGTTTGCATGTATATGTACTCCCAAGATGGGAAAAAAGGCATTTCTCAGAATTTTCATTAACAGCTATAAATTTTCCCCTCAAAGAGTTTCTCTTTTCCACATGCCTTTATATAACATAAAGAATAATTGTCAGGAGCAGTTGTAGCCCAAGTGATTGAGTGCCTGCTTCCCATGTACAAGGTCCTAGGTTCAAGTCCCGTAACCTCCAAAACAAAAAACAAACAAACAAAAAAAAAACAACTCGGGGGAGCCAGTGTAGCTCAGTGGTTGAGCGCCAGCTTCCCACATATAAGGTCCCAGGTACAATCCCTGGCCACGGTACCTCAAAAAAAAAATAAATAAAAATAAAAATAAAAAGAATAATTGTCAGCAATAAAAAATGTAAACAGTTTTCACAAATATTATTTTAATGTATAAACTAGGCTATTCTTATTTAAATAACTACATTATTAAATTAAGAACAGAAATCTGAGTGTGTATGCATTTGACTATGACTAGGTATCATTCACTAAAATGCTGATGACATGGAAATCAACAATACTAACTTTAGCTATAACATGTTACATGACAAACAAAAAAGATTCAAGTTTCTCATACCTCACTCTTAATAACAAACAGAAAAAACTACCAAAAATGAGAAAGAGTTTTGAATTCAATATACATCTTTATTAGGCAGAGCCAGATAAGACTCACCAGTACAGAATATATGTGTAGACATCGATAAACAGGAGAGAAATCCACCAAATCTTGAGCCCCAGGTACCTGCAAACAAAATGAAGATTGTCAGAAGATATTAAAACAAAGCTATTAAGAACAAGTGCATTCGTTTTTAGTATTTAAGTGTAATAAAAGGGGGGTAGAGAGGCAGCTCTATCTTCTAAAAGAGAAATACAGAACAAACAAACAAAAAACATACTTGTTCTGGTATTTTAGTCACAGAATTAATAAACTGTGAAAATATACACAAAGGCTGGGACAAAGCCCACATGGATGGACAGCAGAGAAGAAAAACAGGTGGCACTTGTCCTGCATCTGCTTTTAGAGTTACTTCTCGGGTTATTTCTAAACAGAAAAATAAGAATGCTGGAATGTAACTTTGATGACTTGATGTTGTTTTCTTAGGTATGTAGTGGTTTACATAAAAAAAATAAATTTCAGTTGTTAAAAATAAAATTTGCTACACAAAGTGAATCACATTACTGCCAGACAACTTCTGAAGAACACAAGAGAAATTAATACTTAGATAAGCATGCAATCAAGATATAGAAATATGCTAGGAAGAGAGGGGAGGTCATGTGAGAAATATAATAATGAATGAAAATGCCAAACCTAGAAGTTAAACCATCAGATTGTCACGTAAATAATACATGCAGACATAAAAAGAAAAATTAAAACAAAAAAAAATCAAGGAAGAACTAGAATAAATCAATAATGAAACTGATTTGCTATGTGACCTGAAAACGAGTAGCTCACAATTTACTTTGGCCTCAATTTCCTTAAAGGAAAAAGGAAACTATCAGTTGACTTACTTGCATTTAACAAGGATAAAAAGAGACATTGAAAGTGAAATGTTGAACAAAATAAAAGAAAAAATAAAATATTTATAAAGAAATAATCAAAATAAAGACCTAGCACAGCTGGTGTAACTCAGTGTTTGAACACCTGCTTTGCATGTACGACGTCCCAGGCTCATTCCCTGGTACCTCCAAAAAAAAAAAAAGAAAGAAACCTAGCAGATTTTTATTGTAACACTGGTGATGTGTGATTTATATCAGACTATAGCAGCAGGCACGTCTAAATTGGGTTGTACTGAATTAGGTACAAGAGTAGTTTCCCTTATTTCATAAATTAAATTTTACTTCTTCTTTTGGAGTACAGCTTCACCAAGGTTCTCCTAAGGAAATCTACCCATTCTACAATTCAACAGCACAATATCTACTTTATTTTCCCTCTGAAACCATTGCATTTCAATAAACATTGGTTCAAATTTATTGACTATTCTGTTCATCTGATTTACATTTGTTAGGGCAAAGATTAAATCTCTATGTTTAAGAACCTCAAAGTGCTATACACTCTAGAGCACTCAAACTTTCACATGAACCCAAAGATTGGCAGCAAGGTACTCAAGATGCTACATCGTGGCAAGCATCATTTTACTTTAAGATAAAAAAGGGAGGGAGGGAGGAAGGATGAAAGGAAGGGAGGAAGAGAAGGAAGAGGGAAATAAGGAAGGTTAGGAAGGAGGAAGAGACCTTTCAAAGAGTTAATGAGCATTGCATAATTAACAAGAAAAACATTTTATGAACAGATGGGCACCATGCACTTAAAGAAGTAGGATAAACAGCACATAAAAATATTAACTATAAGAGTAGAAATAGGAACCAGCTGTGGCTCAATTGGTAGAGCCCTGGTTTACCACATGGGAGGCCCCGGGTTTGGTTGCCTGGAGGAGGCAAGCCGCCATGAGCAAGGCAAGCTACCGCGAGCAGGCAAGCTGCCGCGGACTCGGCGGGATGCCGCAGCAGGGGGAGACAAGCAGACACAGAAGAACGCAAAAGCAAAAAATGAACACAGCAAGAACAAGCAGCAAGGTGGGGATATATAAATAAATAAATAATAAGTCTTTTAAAAAAATGAAGAGTAGAAATGGACACCACTCATTTTTTTCTTAACATAAAAGGATTCAATAGGTGATCATTTTAAACACTCTTAATTCTACAGTCTACCCTCTTTGATTCCAAAGTGGGAGAGTTGGAGGAAATTTAATAATCTTGCCAGCAAACCAGAGCCTACCAGTGAAAAACTACAAACATAATCTCAAAATAATAAAATTAGAAAAGCTCCACAAAATTCTATATACAACAGTATTTCAAACTACATAAAAACTATACATGTGTATGAAAAAAGACAGCAAGGAAACATGCAAAAAAAAAGTTTGCTCTTTACAGGAAATGAATTTCTTACTTAGAATTAAGGATTATAAATTTATATTTATAAAAAGTTTAATTTTTTTAATTGCCTAAATTTTTAATAAATTCAATTATAATTTTTATATGTTCTTAATTCAGTTTGTTTTATTTTGCTTTTTCTCAGAGCCATAATTTCACTCAAAAGGAAACTGCTTATAGCCATATTTCGAGTTTTTCCTTTGTCAGACCCATCCTTATAGTCTGAACATGAACACTTGGGAACAGTTTCCCTTAAAATTTGTGAGGAATAAACTAATGGAGACCCTTAACAAAGAAAGATATTTGTTTACTAATGGGCTAAGATTGCTTTATCTGAGCAGATTTTAAAAAAAAAGAGCTATTTAGAGAGGGGAAAAGGCCTTTCCCATCATCTCCAACAAGTACTTAAAACTAAATCTATTCTTTGTAGGGCTCCCTTGACATCATCCTATTCTGTTTCAAACTGTTTAAAGTACCTTGACCTGTAAGTATTGGCTCTACTATTTCTTAACTTATGGAACCATCGTCTAGCTAAGTCCTCCTAAGCACATGACTGCTTTGAAAGCAGTCAAAGAATATGGACAAGAAAAGAAGGGGTAAAATGGGACTTCAGTTTACAATCCCTACCTCCATCCTCAAAACAGCCTAATATTTTTCTCCACGCTCCCTTCTGTGAGGAACACTGGGATGTGCCTTCCCTGAGAGGAGTGCTGTGAGGATAAAGGTATGTAAAGTATGCACTGACTCATGTTGCTTTGAGCTAGATGTGTTTTCTCTGCTTCCACTAATGAAAAAGAATCACTTACATCTACAAAAAGGTGAAAGGAGAAGTGCAACATACACTGTACGTGAAGGAATGCTGCACATTTGGTAGGATAAGAAATGAACTTTCAAAAATCTAAATAAATGAGGGTGGAGGAAGCCGCCAGAACAAAAGGCAGTTTTTCCTGACTCACAGAAATAGGTCTGTTTTATGGTACACATTTTGCTTCCCATTTAAAATGTTAAATCTCTGTCAAAGCTGTCTTCATTCTTCTCCCTCTCCTTTTTCCCTCCCTCCCCTCAAGTTGCAAAGAATGATTCAAGCAGGTTTGGGTTTTAGCTAGGGGCAGAGGGAGGGGTCCAAGGACACTTTCCTAAGTTAACAATGACAGTCTCTAATGGTTTCTGTCTCTTAACAAAAGCCATGACTCCTTCTTTATCAGCTTCATCTAATTTTTCCTTTACAAAGTAAATAACACAGCCCCTTGCATTTTACACATGTCCAAGTTTGACAAATCATTATCGACTGAGACTATAACTGATAAGAGATAACTTGTGGTAGGATGTCATTTCCTCTCATAAGGGCTTTCTTTCTGAGATACAGAAACATGATTAAAATAGTTAAACACTTCCTCTGCCTAGCAGTCAGGAACTCAAGACATTAAGATACTGGGGTCTGTATTTTTCTAAAGGTTCAAATAGATCTATGAAGATACCAAAAGCAACTGCAAACAGTATACTCAAAATTATTCTGCTTTTTTAACTAGTTGTTTTCCTCAAGAATTCGCATGAAATAATTTCATCACCAAGGACAGCAGCTCCCTAATTCCCTATCCAGTTTCTCAATGGAGCACATTAGTGCCTTCTGCCAGCCCAAATCTATTTTCAGGGAGGAGCAAATAGCAGGAAAGATTTTAAATTCTTTAACTAAGATATCTGTGCCTCAGAGGATTTTATAATTTTAGACAGATTGAGTAAAAGGACCTATTAGAGACCGTGTATCCACTAAATATTAACATGCATGGATAATGTGTCAGTTTTAATACAATGAGATTCACTTAATACTCTAGAGACAGAAGAAAACAGAAAGCAATAAAAACAATTTTATAAGCCTCTCCTGGGAATTCAAAGCAACCTTCATCAGAGTTCCCTACTTGCAATCTGGCTTATGGATTTCAGATTTGCCAATCCCCACAGTCATGTGAGCCAATCCCTAAAATAAATCTCATAATATTTCCATATGTATGTACATAATATTTCCATATGTGTATACATGTAATTATAGTATGTGTTCATATATACATATATATATATGTGTATATGTGTGTATCTGTTTGTGTGTGTGTGTATCCTGTTGGTTCTGTTTAGAACCTTGACTAACACAATACCAAAGAGGTTCTTAATTTTGGTAAATGAAGGCAGGGACTTATTTCTGAGCATTAAGTGAATTTCAAGTCATTGAAATGTACCAGGCATTTTTCTGCAGGGAGGAAACAAGAAATAATCAGCTGAAGAGGAACTGTCTTTGCCTTCAGAGGATCAATTGCGACTGCCAAGAAAATGGCAAACATTTTTTTTTATCACTGCGCTTTTCTGAACTATTTGCTCCCAAAATTCAGAGAAAAGAAGGGTAAAAATAAGGGAAAATTCACTTGGGTATAAGCTTTTATGGAGCCGGACTAGAATAACCAGGACTCTAGATGACTAGAATTAGCCAAAGTGTAAAGAACGTTCTAAACCTTTGAATGTATAAAGATACCCTGACTGGAGTACCATCACAGAAAAGCAGGACATTTTGCTACTGAGCTTGTCACAAATTATGATGAATCCCTCCTGAGAGATCCCTATACACATTACTATTTTATTTACTCAAGTGTTTGTACTAAGCAGAATAAAATTAGGAAAAATCATCACTTCTTATTGAGATATTACAAAAAGACTTGTGGCCAATATTAAAGGATAGTCTCTCAAGAAGTCTCTGCTTAAACCTGAATATTTGTGAAATAAAATTCTACTTGTCCAGTAATGCTTAGAAACTCTAAACTGCTAGGCAATAAAAGGTAATTTAGCACTAAGATGATTTTAAATACAAAATTCTGAGAAGAAGAAAATTTAACATTAGCAAAAATAAGTAGAAAAAAGTTATAATACTATAGGTAAAGAACGCATATCCCTACTATAAAGGAACTCATAAAAATTGAAGGGCTTAAAAAACACAAAATAAAACAAATAACAAAATAGGTAAAGACATGAGCAGAAAGTTTACTAATTTAAAAAAACAAACAAATAGCTCTCAAATTACACATAATTGCAACCATAGTAAGAAAAATAAAAAACTATACACAGAGATATCATTTCTCATCCACAAGACTGGCAAAAATTCAAAAGCTTTATAAAATATTATCTTAAAGAAACTGTAGAGAAATAGGTACCTCATACACTGGGGATATAGAAAATGGTACAAATGCTATGGAGGAGAATTTGGAAATATATAACAAAATTACAGAAGCATTTACCCACTGACTGAACAATCCTGTTTCCAGGTATTTATTTACCCTGAAGACACACCTCCAACTACATGGAAAAATTTTTTCTCAGGTTTTATTTTGAAACTTTTTTTGTGAGTTTTAAGGTGTTACACTTACAGTAAAATTCACCCTTTTTAGTGAACAAGTCTTTAAGTTCTGAAAAATACATATAGTCCTGCAATCATAATAATCAAGATTAAAAAAAACAGTTCCATCACTCCAAAAAAATCCCTCATGTTCCTTTGTCATCAAATTGTTCCTCTACACACAGCCCTTTGCAAACACTGATGCCTTTTCTGTCCCCTTAGTTATGCCCAGAGTGTCATATAAATAGATTAATACAGTACTAGCCTTTTGAATCTGGCTTCTTTCATTTAGCATAATACATTTGAGATTATTCTGTATTGTTTCATGAATTTGTAGTTTAGTCCTTTTTACTTCAGAGTGATAATCCAATTATGGATATACCACAGTTTGTTTATCCCTTTACCCAATGAGGGACATTTGGGTTGTTTCTAGTTTCTGGCAATATATAAAAAAAGCTGTTATAAACATTCAGGTACAGGTCTCTGTTAGAACATAAGTTTTTATTTCTGTTGGGTAAAAACCTAGGAATGGGATTACTGGGTCACATGATAAGCATATATTTAATTTTATAATAAACTTGTCAAACTGTTTCCAAGTGACTGCACCATTCTGCATTTCCTCAGCAATATATGAGAGTTCCAGTTACTATGCGTTCTTGCCAGTACTTGGTATTGTATTTTTTTCTTATTTCAACTATTCTAATAGCTGTGTAGTTGAAACATTGTTTTTAATAGGAAAATATTAGAAATAACCTAAATGCCCATATATAGGAGATTGGCTAAGTAAATTAAGGTACATCGAAACAATGGAATATTACTTAGCAGTAAAAAAAGGATTAGAAAGATGTCTAAGAACTAATATGGAATAATTTTCAGGTTTTTTTTTTCAAGTGAAGAACCAAAGTACAAAAATATGTGTTAAATTTTTAATAATTATGTTGTGAAGGTATAAGAAAGTACTGTACACACACAAACATCCACATTTATACAAAAACTAATGATAATGATTACTTACAAAGTGTGGATAGGAAAAGGGTAGAATGGATAAGGAGGAGAATGGGATTTCTTTGAATATAGCTTTCATATAATTTTGTATTCTGAATCATGTTCATATTTCACACATTCAAAAGTTAAATTAATAAGGATAGTGAAAACCTAAAAAAAAAAAAAAGAAGCAAATGAACCTAATTGTATATCAATTTGGTAATACTCTCACAGAAGGAAAAAAAACAAGCTAAGAATAGTTGAATACAGTACTCTGAATTATATACTATATATTGTGAGGATAAAAAGAACTGGAAAGAAATTTGAACTTAGTTTACTGTTTTTAGTAGAATGTGTATATCAATTTTAAAACCATTTTGTTTTTATTATATGATTAGGCAAATAAGTAAACATATTGATACTTTGGAAAACAGAATTTTCAGAGATACAAATACAGAATGGGAGGAAGAAAATTATCATATTGGACTGAAATTTGTCAGTTTTAACTCACGGCTTATGAAAATGAATACGTATTGGTAGCATGTGTTTTTCTTAGTTCTCTCCATTGAAAAGAGCATTCCTGGGGCCCACATCTCTGAATATCATTCTCCAATAAAAGGAACGAGAGCTCTTTGAAGAAACAGTTGATTTCAAGGCTGGGGCAGAGAAGGTACATGATGAACCCAGAATATCTTATGCCAGAAAAAAGGTAGTACCCAATAATTGATGGGTACATGTCAAAAGGATAAAGGATGACACTCTCACTGATCAAATTTGGAATAATTGGAGAATCAAAATAAAACACCAGAATGGAGTCTAATCCACTGTATATAAAAAATGTATCCATGTGTCCATACTGATATTTCAAAAGAAGGAGGAAATTTTTTTTTTAATTTTAAGGGGAAGAAAGGAAATTTCTTCTTTACTTAACAATGCCAACTAATTAAAGTAGAAGGTATGATGAACATAGAAAATTTCTATTTTACAACCGCATAATAATAAATGATTTAGGAAACAATCATCAATGAATTCTAAAACCACTGGGCAAAAGACTGCTGGGCAATAGGGTCTACAAGTATCACTCCACAGATCACTTCTTAAATATAATGCAGGAAAGATTTACTGTGAAGAAATCTAGTGGACATCACCATAACCAATCATATACTTCCTGATGTACAGCACTGAGAGGAGCATGCTACCTTTGGAATATTTCCACCAGAAGTTATTAACTTGAACCTAATCATGAGGATACAATCAGATAGACCCAAATCGAGGGTATATTAAAAGAGATTAAACAGACATGAACATTAAATACACTGGGTGATATTTATCTAGATGTGATTCCAGGAAAAAAATGGAAAAAAATCTATAAAGGATATTACTGGACAACCAGGGAAATTTGTATGTGGCCTATGTAGTAGGTGGTAGGATTGTATCAATGTTAAATTTCCTGAGCTTGATAATTGTATTGCGGTTGTGAAGGAGAATGACTTCATTCTCAGGAAGCACAGATTGCAGTATTTAGAGTTGAAATATGATAAAATATGCCATTTTCTTTCAAATGGCTCAGCTCTGAAAATATGAATGCATACATACAGATAGAGAGGGAGGGAGGGGGAGAGACAGAGAGAATGCACACGCAGGAGTGTGCTAAAGTGCCAAATTTTAATAAATGCAGTATTTAGGTGGAGGGTATATGGATGTCCATTGTGCCATTCTTATACAAATCTTCTCTGAAGATTTAAAATTCTCCAAAAGAAAAAATAATTGTTAAAGAGAAGGTATTACAGAAGAGATGAGATTGAGCTAGTCCTTCAGAGAAAAGTAGAATTCAATATTTTAGATAACAAGAGGAGAAAATAAGTGTATTTCCCAGTTGGGGCTATTAGCAAGGGTTGAATAAGCACTGATAAGCAAGGAGAAATTCTAAAATATCTGAAAAGGCAGGTAGAAGTTTAAAATTAAAGCAAATAATTTCAAAATAACAGGAACTTTATACAATGACAACAATGAAAAAAATGTAATAGACCTTAAATTAATTTGAGTCATAACACATCTTGGCCAACTAAAGGATCCAAGAATAAAAAAACAAAACAGAATGTCTAAATCATTCTATAATGTTTCATTCAACTTTCTAGATTGTCCTTACTGGCATTTGATTATATTTATGGGTACCTACTTTTCATTTGACTGTGTGTCCTTAATATACCAGTTTTCATTAAGAATAGAAATTAAAAAAAAAAAACAAACTCAAAGCCTACAGTTATTGGGATTAAGTAGGCCAGCATTTAAAATTGTATTCCCTTAATAGACACACTTCATAAATTAAACATCTAGGATCATTATTCATTTCTACAGAGGACTCTGTTCTTTTTTCCAAGCATGTGGGTGGTCCCATGAGTCTCTCGTTCACTTTGACACTTTTTGATAGAAACCCAGTATAAGTAGTAGTACATTTCCCTCAACAATAGCACAAACAAGATAATAAATGGCTTTTCCATTGTGCAGACACAATAGGGATTGTGGCTTAGTGGAAAATCCATATCCCACGGGCTGCCAGTCTGCAATCTCCAATTTCACTTTACTTATCATTTATTTCACTTTAACTTACTGAGAAGTGACCCTTTTCTGTTACCTTCCTGTAAACAGAAAGTTTTACAATAAACAATTTGAATTTTGAGTCAAATATCATAATAACCACAGTTTTCACAAGTAATTATATATAAATTATTTTCACTATTTTGTAGGTGAGAAAAGAAATGCTTTTAAAAAAGTTACATGATTTGCCCCTATCGCACAAAAGTGGTAAGAACACAGAACTTCTAAATACAAAACCTTTGTTCTTTCCAATCACCCTGTTACCTCTAAATTACTACAGTACCACAATCACTGAGTTGTCCCAGAAGGCTTTATATTAATGGCATTTGTATTTCACCATAGCAATTCCATCTTGTTAATTACATATTTCCAAAGAAGCACTAAAATCTTGAGAATTAAACCTAAAATGGGTCATTTGGTCAACAATCATCTATTTAATCCATACTCCATAACCCAGTTGTATGGATGACATGGTGACCACTGCTCTCTAACAGCTTATAAACGAATTAGGACATACACAAACTAGAATATGAGATGTGGTATAAGTGTGGTACAAGTGAAGTGTCCTAAGAATGCAGAAGCTCTGAAGCAACCTATAAAGAAAGAAGAAATCATAGGTCTTGCTTTTTCAAACTATTTCTTATTCAATACTGCTTTCTTTCAGATTTTGTTTATATTAGATTATGTTTATTCAGTCTATGCAAACATACATTAGCAAAAACTACATCAACTTATAATTCAACTTTATTCCCCAAAAAGCATGCACCCATAATGTCATAATAGGAACTACAACTTACAGACAGCACTGTGTATACCAAGCACTGGAACAAGAGCATCATATACATTACTTCATTCGATCCTCACAACAACCCTACCCTCAATAGATATTTTTGTTCCCCTTCTCACAAATAATACATCACTGTGAGGGGTTCTTCATATTTTATCTTCAAATACCTCAAATATGATATTCCTAATGAATCTAGGACCATAGATAAATTTTCAATTTAAAATATTCACTTCTCCTTTAAAAAACTGTAAAAGTCCTACATAAACAATTAGAGAAGAGCTTGAACATCAGCATATATTACAAGAGAACATATAGAAATTTAAACCAAATTCCCCAAATCATACATGTTCTAGGCTTTTGGGATTTCCTACTCATCTGATTCTATGGTCTCCTGTTAAGTATCATCAAGTTAAAGATGAAGTAAACAGACTACAAAGGTCATTCAAATCAAAGCATATATTAAAAGCACGAGTAAGGATAAAACGTTCTTACTTCAGAGAATAAAAGAATACCTAAGTATGTTAAATCAGAATCATGAAATTTCAAAAAAGATAATACTGATAATCTACTATAAGCAGTAGATTTAGAAAACAAAATATAATCCATTTAATGCAGGAAAAGTTTTGTCATATTAATGGAAAATCAATAGGGGAACTATACATTCACGGGTTTGTTTCTTTTATCTACCAAAAATGATTCCTTGAGGGCATCTGTAGCCTTGCAACTTGAATTCTGCTCCAAAAAACAGAAGCACTACCCTCACCTGGGAGCCTGTTTAAAATGCAGATTCTCACACTCACTTTCAAAATGTGGAATGAGAATCTGCATTTTAATATGACTCCCAGGTGATTTCCTATGCACACTGAAGTTCAAAAAGCACTACTCTACAATGAAAAACCATTGCTCTATAACACAGGTCCTAACTTGGGTTCTAGGGGCAACAGGAATTTCATGACTCCCCTGAAATCACATGCATATTTTTTGTGAGTGAATGAATATATATATATATCCATTATGAAAATGTACATTTTACTGGGAAAAGACTCCATATGTTTTATCAAACTCTCAAAGGAATAAATGAGCCCCAACAGTTTATGAACCTCTGCCAGACAGGATTTTATGCTACAGTTACCATGCTAATACATTAAAAATCACAATACTCCAAAAACTATTTATGCTGCTCTCAATGAGGTCTGTTGAAGAATGACAAGAATGAAGGTCAGAACGTCACAGTGGGTCACGAAAGACCTTATCTGAAGAATTTATTCACACCATGCAAGAACTATGCCAAGAAACCAGTTTGGAGATATCTAAATAAATAATTCTCTACATGAGCTTTGAGATTAAGAATGTGCACTTGAAGAAGATTCAAACAGAAAAGCAAATAAATATAAGGTAGAATTTTTTTTTTAAGTTAGAATGCCATTAGATGACAGTAAAGTGCTGAATTCTTGTAAGAGCTCAATCAGCAAATCTCCCTCACTATGAATTGTTTGATTTGGGATAAAAGACGATTTTAAAAGTTAACTTCCAATTACATTCATATAGTACTTGCTTTATGAGGAACTTCCTTTCATATTTTACTAGTCCAACTTTCCTCATTTTCTCTAGATCTCACAAAACAAAAGAAAGAAAAAACATGGACCCAAAATTAGAGGACTTGTCCCTAGGATCTTCAGTGAGTTAGTGATTTAAAAATGTCTCCTATTTAGAAGGTTCTTGCTGATATATGAGAACTGTGTATATATTTTATTCTTTCAGCTTATTATCCGACCATCTCTTTGGAGTGTGTATTATCCTAGACATAGACTATGTCCATAAGCCATAGTGCCTGATAGGATGTCATTTCTTTAATGGGCACCCAGAATGCAAATGAAAGACTTGACAAGTCTTTCCTGAGACTGATATTTTAGTGTACTACCATACCTTGTCATCAGTAATGGGCCTAATACCTGAAAGTCTGATCTCAATAGTAGATCCATATCTTGCCATACCAGTCATTCATTCCCTGCAAGAAGAGAGAATAATGGAAAAGTCTTCTCTGTCCCTTTCTACCTCCATGGGTATCAGGCAAATGCCTGGGTTTTTTACCCAACAGTGTGGTCCATGAGAAAACACTCAGAAAGACATTTTTTTTTTAGCTCTATTAAGAGCTATTAAGAGTTCTTGTCATCTAAGTACAATAGAGATTACAATTAAACTTTGGAGAATGAATAACTCCATTAATATGTCTCATTTACATAATAAACATATACTGGTATTTTAACTAAAAACAATTTTAAGAATTACTTAAATTGTAGAAATGTGTCCCTTCAATAATGAAAAACATATTGAAGAGTGTAATACTTTATACATGATAGCCCCTTAAGCCTTCAATCAAACTTAAATGCTTTAGAAACATAATTAATTTTATTTGCTTTTCACCCCAGTTTAACCAGTGCCAATTCAATTTCTGAAGTAAAAAGTAAATAATAATAATAATAAACAGACATGCTGACAGCAGTGAAATGTAGTAGAAGTCAGCAAGAAAGAGTAATGAAAATAGGACAGAGACTCTCATTTATTCACCACCTTTTATAGAGCAGGCATTTATGCAACCCTAATGTCTTTACTTCATAGACTAACGACACGAAGTTTCCAACAGATTAAATAATTCACCTAAATTACAAAGATAGAGAGTGACAAGCTTTTCAGTGTAGTCTTTTTGGGGCAAGAAGAAAACAAGAAGGGGAGCAAGGATAAGAGGGGATAAGAAAGGGGGAGAGGGAGCTAGCCCATTTTTATCTGGAGAAATGGAATGAAAAGTAGACAAGTATTTAAAGACAAAACAGGTTACTGAGTGCAGCAGTAAATGGTTCCTCACACACATCAGTGAAAAAAAAACTTATAATTATTCATGATAATTTTAAAAAATAAAATAAATAGGCAAAGCCAGGATGTGAACATGGTTTGTCTGACTCCAAAGCTCATGGTTCCTAACCACTGTGCTCACAAATAACTGATTCCATTTATGCAAATTAATATTTAGAGAAAACATCTTAACAGGAAATCTAGACTATCCTAGTTTTATTTTTTAAAATACATAAATGCACTTCCAACAATGAAGAAGAATATAAAAATATGGAATTAAGCCACTTAATCTTATTTTTTGCCTGACAATGACACCGAACTAACCTAGGAGGTTATGGCTATGTGACAAAATTTCCAGATGCCCATAATTACTCATTTATTTATTTCCTCCAAGAACGTATTCTAAACTTTTTGGAACCTTTACATATTTTCAATCTGCGTTGTTTCTCAAGGTAAAGAGATCTACTGTTTACACCCCACTGTTTGACATAACATCTTTTATTAGTGCCTAATAACTTTTTTTCCTGTTTCTGTAGTAGTCATGTAGGTTTTTTGTCTCTAGGTCATATAAATTCTAATCTTCCCTTAATGTAGTACTTAAGTCAATACAGATTCAAAAAACCCTGAAGCTTTTCAAAAATGGAAGAGTCCTTTTAAAACCTAAATCAGAACTGAAAATATTTTACTATATCTTCAGTTTCCTTAAATTGAGGCCCATTTGTATTCAAAATGACATTTAATACCGAGAAGATCACATAGACTGTAATATATGGGTAAATTCTTTATTATATCTCAAAAATACTATAGTTTAACCTTCTCCAGCACAGATGTTAGTTACCTCTTCATCATCTTCCTCATCTTCAACATCCAGAATTCCTGAATCCTGTTCCGACTTGGGGCTAGTGCTTTCTACCTCTGTATCAAAAACTGTATATGCATCTTTCTTAGGTTTTCTCTTGCTACCTAGTCTGGGTTGTTGCAAGATGATGTTATCCAGATTTCTTTGTTGTTGGGCCTAGGACAGAGATACACACACACATACATAAAAGACAGAGAGAGAAAGAGAAAGAAAGAAGAGAAACAAAGCTTAATTACACATTCAAAACACTTCTAATTTTAAATAAATTGGTGCCATAAAGAAAGTACTACACAAAATGCCATAATACATAAAGTTTTAGTCCCAGAAATAAAACCAAATATACCAATACATTTTTAACTGACGTTATCCCACTGGGACTCATTTTCCATAGAAAAATGATAATCAATATTATCATAAGATTTTCAAATATATTCACTAAAACATCACAAAATGAAATTAAACCATTTTCAGCTATGAAGCCAAGAGATTAGTACAAATGACTGAATATTATTTACTTCTTATGAGAAATGACACACTGAAACAATAGTGGTTGGGGGAGGGGGAAGTTTGGAATTATATTTTATATAGTTAAGCTTGGAGACTCTTAAAAGCATGTTTGGTGGGTATAAGAGACCAATAAAATGTACTCAGGAGAATGGATTATCCTAACCGAATGATTTAAACTAACTAATCCAACAGGATTCTACTACCTGAATCTGTGGAAAACAGGGTTTTAAAGGGTTTTGTCTTCTGAACTTTTATAGAAAAGTGCTATCCTTTCAGTTTAACAAAATAGACTGAAATAAAGGTGTGGTTTCAATAGATGCAAAGAAATAGAAAGTGCAATAATCCAGAGTCAACACAAAGTCAATAACAAAGCATTAAATACACAAGATTAGACACCACTAAGGAAACTGAGGCTAGAAGAAAAAGGATTTGTTCAATGTTACAGGGCTAGTAGTTAGTGGTAAATCAGAGGCTCAACATGTGATCTCCTAAATTCCAGGTCAGTCATCCTTCTGCTATACCAACATTCTCTCAAAGAGCCACAAAACATTTCAAAAAAAGGTTCTGTGGTCAAATAAAAGGAAAACACTGCAGATCATGTAGCCTTCATTAACAAAATAAAAGCTGGGAGAGGTCCTATTTTAAGGAAACTTGTTAAATTTGGTTTAACCCAGCACTTTCAAAAAGTATTTCACAATGGTACTTTCCTTTTATTTTTTCTTTTCCATAACAGTATCATCCCACCATACAAAGCTTGAGAAACGCAGCCTCTCAGAATAATCCTTAATCAATATATGATATTTTTTCATCAGTGACAAATAGAAATTAGTTCAGGAGAAAATCAATCTCCAAATCTTCTGAATGAGATTAAGGAATTCAAGATAAATATTAAGTATAAGATGTTAGTCTAGGCACTGGTCAAATGAAAATTATAATAGGACAGAGAAAAACTTGAACTATGTGAGCTAGTTTCTGCCAAGAAAATGAAAAGAATCTACATTCCAGAGATTTGAATCAATGGACAAACTTGTTTCTCTGCATATTATCCACTGATATTTGGGATGACTTACATGAAATACATAATGGCTGCAGTAACAAACTGATAGGGAAGGCACCCAAAAGCATTAAATTTAACTTTGTAAAAAAGACATGCATAAAAAAGACATGCTTATCATCCAGGCATTTGAGACCCCAAATTAGAACATTCTTTCTATTCCCCTCAAAAGTAAAACATTCTTATACAAAAAGGGAGCAGGGAATTTTTTTTTTGAGTCATTTATTTGTTTTTTACATGAAAACAGAAATTTGGGAGAGGGAGGGAGAACAAGAAGAGAACTAATTATCCAGCTGCTTAAGATTTTTCTGAAGGCAGAATGAAAGCAGCTGGCTTCAAGACATGAATCTGGGTCCCCACAGCAACATGGCAATTGTGATTGGACCAGAAGTGTTTTATTAAAGCACTGTTTTCTACTAAGTCTTATCCCAACCTAAGCAATTTTAAGGTTACATTGGAAAGTAACACTGTCTGGAATATTTTTCTTAAGAGTACAAAAATGAACTGACACGTAGCACTCCAAAAGCAGAGGATCAATTCATAAAGAGTGAACGGGTAAATTCAATGTAATTGCAAAGCACTGGGCAGTTCAGGGCTCTTGGCCATCCACCTAAGACTTCATGTGGGAGACATGAAGAGAGAATTTCCTAAAGCTTTCACATTTCAAAAAAGCATGCCCTCACCTTGAGAGCGATCACTTGCTCCCTTAGTGCTATCCTCACTTTCAGTATAGCAAAGCCAAAAGCTTTCATAACTAGATCTTTCATTATTTTTTTTTTAAAGGAGGTACCAGGAATTGAAGCCAAGACCTCGTACATTGGAAAGAGGCGCTCAATCACTGAGCTACATCCACTCCCCAATGACAGTTGGTTTTTTCATTTCTTTGTTTGTTTGGCTTTTAGGAGGTACAGGATTGAACCGGGACCTCTTACAGGGAAGGAGGCATTCAACCACTTGAGCTACATCTGCTTCCCTGAATAGATCTTATATTATTGAACTCCAAGTTAATTATTTTTCTTTCACAATCAATAAAATGTTCTAAAGATACCAAAAGCAATCAAGAGCAACCATACTTTAAGTACTGTCATTTAAACTTGAAGTGATACAAATCTGTATGGTATGCTATGGAAGCAATTTCAGATGCTCCATGATTTGTTCTTTTTAGTTGGTGTCATCTAGAAGAGTAGCACACAGAAGTTTGGGGCCAAATCAGCAAATTTAGATGGTGAACCTATGATAGAAATCAAAGGGCCTCAAGTTTTATTTCAAAGCTATGTCAGAATTATCCAGTCTATGAAGGAGCAGCCAAGGCAGGTCTGCCAAGCAGGAACTGGCCAATGTGGAAACACCAAATTCAGGGAGAACAATGAAATAAATCCCCAGATATTACCATTATGGATACAAATGAAAATTACCAGCTAACCAAAATGTATATTATAGGATTGACAGGAAGTGGGGTAGAGTAAATATAAATGTATATAAATATATATGATATATAGAAAAATTAAAATGTGGGGGCTGGCTGTAGCTCAATTGGTAGGGCGCTGGTTTACCACATGGGAGGACCCGGGTTCAGTTCCCGGGGCCTCCTTGAGCAGGCAGACCGCCTTGAGAAGGCAAGCCGCCGCGGGCAGGGCAAAGCTGCCGTGAGCAGGCAGGCCACTGCATGGTGAGCTGACCCGGCAGGTCACCGCAACAGGGGGAGACAAGCAGACACAGAAGAATGCAAAAATGAACACAGCAAGAACAAGCAGAAAGGGGGGGATATATAATAATAAAAAAAATGTGGGCCTGTGGATAGGGCGCCGGTATACCACATGGGAGGCCCCAGGTTCGGTTCCCAGGGACCTCTC
>PVKH010000756.1:0-34637 GCA_004027955.1 Chaetophractus vellerosus | reverse complement strand
TGATGACTGTACTTATGAACCTTTACTTTTGAAACTGAAACTTAGCCTAGTATTATAGGATGCCTAAGAGTTACCTCCTGAGAGCCTCCTTGTTGGTTAAATGTGGCCTCTCTGTGAGCCAAACTCAACATATAAATGCATTACCCTCCCCCCAGAATGGGACATGACTCCCAAGGATGAGCCTCCCTGACACCAAAGGATCACTACCAACCACCAACTAGCAGTGTAACTGGAGAAAGACCTTGACCAAAAGGGGGAAAGGGTAAAGACAAAGGAGTTTATATGGCTAAGAGACTTCAAAGTGAGTCAGAAGGTCATTCCAGAGGTTATGCTTATGCACATCTCAGCAGGATCTCATTGACTGCCAAAGTATATTAATCTGTATTTAAACTGCCACATATGGATAGAAGCTCATATTAGACCCAGCTGGTTTAGGGTTATTGTTGTTTTGTTTTTACCATTTTCCTCATTAAAAGTAACACACTTTGTGGTCTGTCTTCAAAAGTTTAGTGGATGGTATAATTTCCCTCTATCTTCTGTTGAATAAAAAACATGAATTATCTTATAAAGAGCTTACTGGTAATAAGTTTCAATCTGAAATTTATATTTTAATTTCCTAAGATGTAATTCCAGATAACTTGAAGTGGTTGACCAACAAACAATGCATGAAACTGGAAGATAATTGTTTTGGGCAAAGAAAGCAAATCACTTTCTAAGGACAATAATATGTTTCAAGATGCCTTAAAAAGTACAAATGTCAATTTTTACTTTCAATGACTTTTGGGAAAGGGACGTACCCAGAAATACAAAAAGACAAATTCTTACTAAAGTTTTATGGGGTTTTAATAACTAATTTTAAATTACTTTAATGCCCAAATGGTTTTATTAGTTTATTTCCAAACAAGTTTACATGTTTTTACATTCTAAATAACTAACAAAACAATTTTACTCATTTTTAAAAATTCAAAAGGTATTTAAAACTTAAATAAAGAAATTGTAGAGCAAATATAAAGACTTAGAAGGTATAGTTCTTCCAGTATAATAGATTTCATACATATATTACCTTCGGTTTGAAAATCTTTTAGCGATACTGTGAGAGGTTTGTCTTTTCCCTGGTGATTCTTTCTTTTATCTTTTTTATTCATACCCTTTGACTGAGTTGAAGCATTTTCAGCATTTTCATACTCCTAAAAAGTATTATCAAAAAAATTAAGCTTGCTTTACACTAGCAAAATCAATTCACCAATATGTAATACATAATTCTCAGCTTTATTTTTTTTTAAGATAAAAGGCAAATAATAAAAAAATAAAAACTTAGGCTAGCCAAATTATGTAAAAGGATGCCTGTTTACATATATATACAATCTCATGCATCTTAAACATTAAAATAAAAACAAAAAAAATTATACCTTGGCCTATAACCCCTCCTAGTTGCCACCTTCTTTTTCTTCTTCCTTTCAGGACCAAACGTAAAACAATAATCTACAGTCAATTTCTTCTCTCAATGCATTTCTCACCCCACCAAAATCTGGCTTCTGCTGTTCTCTGACACTAAAATTAAGGTCAACCTCCTCCTGTCAAATCCAAAAGATATTATTTTCAAGCATCTCTTGGTTTTCTCAAAATATCTGACTACTCCTAAGACTCTTTCACTGACTTCTCTTTTCCCAACAATCTTCTTAAAAATTTAGCTGCTGTTCACTATTAGTCCATTCTTAACCTATTTATCTTATCCTTTATACCCATTATTCTTCACACCCAAAGTTTAAGGTTCTACCTATACAGTGATGGTTTCTGTATATACAGATAATTTAACTGGAATGTTCAATGAGCATCTCCAAAGTAAATTTATCTTTCTCTCCCATCCAACCTGCCTGGATCCTCTGCTAATTAACTTGTTTAACGCCACCATTATTTACACAAGTGCCCAGGCTAGACACCTCAGTAATCCTTGTCTATTCTTTCTACACATTCTGTATCCAAATTATCACTAGGTCCTACTGAGTTTATCTCTTTAAGATCTCCTAATTCTATTCTCTTTTCTTCATACCCTCTGCCACTTATCTTCTTTTGCTTGGACACTGCAACAGCCTCTAATTTTAGCCCTTCAATCCATCTTCAATGCTACAGCATGAGTTTCTAAAATGAAAGCCCAAATTCAGCCTACAAGTTAAAAATAACTGAATAGTTCTCTGCCAACAGATGAAGAAAATCCATTCTCCTTAGCCTGGTACATGAGGTTCTTTATTTCCTATCCTTCTGGTTCTATCTCTAGCAATTCTAGGTCCTAAATTTCCGTTTTTCAAATGTCCTATATACTCATTCACATGTACGTGTCTTGTTTACTTATTATTCCTTATCTGGGAAGGCCTAGCTTCCTCTTGTCTACCTGGTGAAATTCTAATTCATCTATTAAAACTTCTTTTTTTTTTGAGAATCCTTTCCTAAAATCCATCCCCACTAAAGGCACAGAAAATTCTTCTACTTTTCTGAATTTCTACTGCACTGAGAAAACACATCTCTCAGTACTATATACTATGGTTATAAATATGTTTCCCTGCACTAAACTCAGTAGCTAGGACTATCTTTATTTTTGTATTTTGTCTGCCTAGAATATTTTGGAATAAATATTTGGTGGCTGACTGATAGAACAGAAAAGAAAATGCTATCCCAAACTTTAGTTATTATAAAAGTCTTTGGGCTAAAATTATTATAGTTATTTTATAGTAATACTGACTTAAAACTCTTGACAATGCCACATGAAACTAGCAATAGCATAAAAAAGGTATCCTTCTCCATTTTATGAGTCATTATTGCCTAAAAAACCAAATGCTTCTGTATACTAGGCCTATGGCTGTGCCAAGAAAACTGGCTGAAGCATGACATTTTTTCCAACACCATCTATTCCTACTTCTTGACAAATATAATCCTTTTAGTTTCAATATCTTGACATATATATAAACAACCAATCATTATTGCATGCCAATACCCTATTTGATAAATTTTGTCTCCTAAATGAGCAAAATAGGAGCTTTCCAGTGTAACTGAGCATCCATTTAAATGATTAAATCATAGTAAAGCTAGGTGTATCCATTTTTGTAATTGCCTGCTTGGTGTCTAAGTGGATAAGTAACACTGAGGGTTATGGCCATTCTTGATTTTTCAGTATAACAGGAAAAATGAAATGGAAAATCAAACTAACATATATAGTGTACAAAGTCCATTTATCTGCAACTTTCATTTACCCATGAAGTATAAACAGCAAAATCATCTGATATGAGTTTTTTCCTTTCTTCCCTTATCTTGGGTGAAGAAACTTTTCAATTAAATATTCCATACAATGACATGGTCAAAAGGCCCTTAAGTGTGACCAGAGGCCACAGATGATCAGTCACCAAGTAATCACAAGTTGAAAAAATTTTATGGACCAAAAAAAATCCCAATAGATTAAAGCACTAAAATTTTAAATGATGTGAAGATAATAATGTTCAAACAATTTAAATACTGAAACTGGAAACCAATATTACTGATACATTCCTACAGTCACAAGCTGTAGAATGCACTTCAGGTCACAGTACAATATTAAAGTTCAGTGACATATGCTGAGTTCACAAGGCCAAAACATCAGAAAATGGCCTTATTAACTTTAGTTAGTTGTAGTGTATCTCCAGTAAAGGGTCTCTTAATGGATGCCCTTGTACTGTAGCATCTATACTTACTTAAATTTTTAAATCTATTTCCTACATTCATTTAAAATTAGCTAAAATAAATCATCTGCTGTGTATTTCATTTTATCTCTTCCTTTCATCTTGGCTAGAAGTACTTTTTAATCAAACATTCCAAATCACCAGACAAAGCTTAGTCCACAAGTGGCTGTTGTCTCTCAAAACCTAGGGAAGTATAGCCAGCCTGTTGTGAATGCTGGGGTCATCTGGCCTCCATGTCACCCTGTGGGAACTGAGGCTCAGAGAACTAGTGTGAATATGCTGACCCTGGCTATTGCTTTTTCTGTAAAATATCTTTCTTCTCTTAAAAAAACAAACAAACAAAAACTTGAGGAGGAATCCTATTATGAAAACTTTCTGATAATATTTTGATACAAGGATGAATTTTTCAGGACAAACTTTAAAGTAGACCTTTTATCTAAAATTCAGGATGGCTGGTCCTAACCTTTGAACAATTAAACCTCTAAAATGCCCAAATCAATAAACATGTAAATACCTTTTTGTGCTCTTCATATTCTAATTTACTTAACAATAATGCCTTCTCAAGATCTGCTTCAAACATTTCAGATGTCAGCTAAAAAAAAAGTTTCATGATAAACAGATAATAGCATTAATAATATCACATTAGCAAAATAACCATGACAGTTTATACAGGAAAACACACGTTAAAAAACAATCTGAGGTCTCCAAAGTTATCTACCCATGCCAAACTAGGGAACCCTGTATTTTATAGAAGATGTCAAAGCAATAACTTCCAATATTGAGATTTCTATTGCTCCCTCCATTGTCAATTATCTGTTATACATGACATAACCTTACTTTTTTATTTAATAAAAAAAATCTTGCAAATAAAACACTAATAGATGCTAAATTAGATGGTATCTAATTTAGGACACTAAAAGTTTTAACAGTGATTATTATTCAGAAAATATAAGAACACTAAAAATAACTCAGTAAGCATTATTAAACACAACATCCTTAACATAGAATAATCTACGAGTACAGAATCTTAAAACAGAGTGACCATATGTCCTGATTTATACCTTATATTACAGCGTAATTGTTTATAGTGCATCCTTTAACTCTCAAAATGATAATCTATATGGCTGCCCTATCTTTAAATCATCTAATACTAAAATAACAGGATTCTTCGTGACTTATATCTATTTGTTCTGTCTCACCACTCTCACCTTACAATCTAGCTTCCACCACTCTGTAATCTAACTAATTGCTCTCCAAGAATTACTTTTCCTAATTGCCAAATAAAATTGCTGCGGGAATTGCATGAGACTTTGCGGTGTCTACCATTGGAGATTTTACACGCTACAGTTGAATATAGGATTAGCTGCAACATGACAGGAGTAAACATTCTAGAAATGTATATGTATATGTATATACATCTACCCATGTGTACTGAATAACATAAACATAAATTTAGTAGACAACTCTTGTTTTTGTCTGTCTAGAATCTCTTCCTATATTCCTTTGAACAACTACTTCATTACAATGTACTATGATGCTGGCAGGACTGCCAATTACAAAGCCCTGTACATTACCCCACCACACATCCATCCAAACTACCGTCACCATCAACAAGACAGGGCCAAGTGATCCTGTTTTATTGCTCCCCCAGGAATTAAATTTTGAGAGCAAACACAAAGCAAGTAGGATTATATCAAAGGATGATAGCCTTCTGAAAGTGATGTCTACTAGTTCCTGCCTCTGAGTGCTCAGAATTCCTTAGTTCCCAACTTTCCCAAGGCCTAATTGTTTAGTTCGTAATTCAAAACTGTGAATCAGTATCCTTCCAATGAATTCATTTTTGCCTAAGTTAATCAGAACTAGTTTCTGTTGCTTTACAATAAAAATCTAAACTAAAACAGAAACCAACTCCACAAAATGATATCTGTTTCAAAGGGATACCATGTAAAAAAGAAAGATGTTAATACTGGGTACTATAAACAAAACTTTCATTCTTAACCAAACTTTTACCTTTGCAAGCATCTCTTCTAATTCTTTACTAAGATAACCGAGAAAGAGAAAGAGAGAGACAGAGACTGAGAGAGAAACAGTGAGAGAGACTGGATTTACTATAGAAAAACATTAATTTAACACAGAGAAAAATATAATTTGAATTAAAATGGTGAGGGTATATAGCACTAGAAAACCTGATTACACCCAGAGTAAATGGTACATACTTTTTCTATGAGTAACTGAAAAGAATTGAAGAATTAATTCAATCTAAATTAGTAATGAGCAGGAAAAAGTAACCTTTTATAAATGGATATTCAAAAACAAGCGAGATACAGTTATAAGGTAAAAGAAGACATGGATTCATATTAGTGTCATAAAAAGTTTAAGTCAGTTTCTCCACCTAAACTCAAAGCAAAATGAGTAGAAAATGTTTCATCATCATAATTAAAGCAAAGTAGTCATCCTAACAATAGAAAGAGTCAACAAAAATACTTAAGTTTCTTGTGAACAAAGCTGGCTCTAATTACCACTAAACTTTTAATCCACATTAATGGCAATTTAACATTTATGGAAGGGACATTTAAGATTATTTCCAATGTCACATATTCTGACTGATATTCTAAAAATAAGCTAGTAGGGCAAAAGAATAGGTTAGAAAGTTGAGAGTCTTGTAAGATGTCATTATTCGTTTTTATATTAACTTACAGAACTTAAATATTACAGGAGCTGATTCTAATAGCATGACAAAAACTGAATGAAATGGAACTTTTAAAGTGAAAAACATGGCCCCAGCATTTGATTCTTATAATTTTAACAGTTTAGAGCTTAAATTTACCTTTTAAATATTAACTCAAACTAGTATATGAGGAAATACAAATAGACAAAATGATTTAAATTTTAATTTAAATCTCTGAAAACTAGAAGAAATTTTCCCAAAATATCACTGTATGATCAACCAGCAAGGACTTATTGAGAAACTTCTATAAGATGTGTCCTGCCTATCGGGCTTAGAGAAGCAGCATATATTTGGCTTTTGCCCTCAAAGAATTTCTACTCTAATTGGGACATAAGTCTAACACATGAACTAGAAGAAATAGAATAAGACATTATATGCACTAAAAAGTTGAGGGAAAAAAGATAAGCAAATGGAATTCAGAGACTCATACCAAAAAGAAATGTATTTAAGCTGATCCTTGAGGCATGGATATAATTTGGATAAGTAAAAAGAGAAACAGAAAAATTTTAGGAGGAAAGAGTCGCACAAGCAAAGGTATGACATTAAGAATAGACATATTGGAGCAGATGTAGCTCAAGTGGTTGAGGGCCTGCTTCCCACGTACAAGGTATCCCAGGTTTGTTCCCCAGTACCACCTACAAACAAACAGAAAAATAACTCTCAACGGGGAGTGGATGTAGCTCAGTGGTTGAGTGCCCGCTTCCCATGTATGAAGTCCTGGGTTCAATCTCCAGGATCTCCTAAAAAAATTAAAAAAAAAAAAGAATATTATAGGATTTCAAGGAAAGCCATTCTGATAAAAGGTGATTTTTATACAGTACAAGATAGAGGTATGGAAAAAACACAGGCTTTGCAAGATCAGAAAGATGGATTTATTTAAATCCTATTTTACCCAAGCTGTGACCTTGGGCAATTATGTAACTTCTGTGAACCCCAGTTTTCCCATATATAAAAAAGAAATAGGAATACCAACCTTACAGAGTAGTTTTGAGAATTTAAAGCCATAATGCATGTAAAGTATCTAGTGCCTGCCTGGCATAAGAGCAGTACATAGTAAATAGGAATTCCCTTTCCCTTTGTTATTGAATAGCAGAAAATAAGGTTGCTTAGGTAAGGTAGAACTAGTTACTAGACACCCCCTAAAAATTAGGGATTTAGGGCAGATAAAAGAGGAACACTGATAAAACTAATTTTTATGGAATAAAATGGAATACCAGAAAAATGAGAACCTAGAATTACTGTTTCTGGCTAAGCTACTATAATCTCAGACAGCATATAGGCACCTGGATCGGAAAGTAGAAATGCAGAAAATAATGAAAAGATTGATCAAGTTTTTGAACACTGATTGCATATGAGGTATGAAAGAGGAATGAATCAAATACGATTTTTCACTCTAGATAACAGGGAGAATATTAGTACAACAATTAAAAACATCAGGAAAGAGAAAGGAAACATGATTTAAAATTCTCTAAACATATTTTAATTCTCTATCATAAGAGTGCTATAAATATAGTTATCAATCTAACTAAACAGTCCACATATAAGTAAAACTAAAAACAAAACAAAAATAAAACGAGGCTGGGACTAAAAGACAGGCTCCAGACAAGAAAATGATAAGTTTGGAAACTGAGAGTTCCTCAGAGTCATTTTCTTTGTACCTGTGGGAGAAGGAAGGAAGGAAGGAAGAAAGAGAAAAGAGGAAATAGTAATACTAAAATGCCTACAGAATTGAAGTAGATACTTACACTGCCCAAGATGGAACTACTTCAGATCCCCTTCCTCTTGGATTCCTCATTGCCTCCTATTCCCCATCTAGTAGTAAAACATTTTTTCTATTTAAGCCAACCTAGAGCTTACAGGTTTATGATGAGATAAAGAATATGTAAGACCAGTAAAAAAACCTGAAGCACAGGAAACATTCTGAAACTAGATTTTAAATTAAAGTAAGTCTAGGTATTATAACAATTTTACCCATTTCAAATGCAAGCAAAATAAATGAAAAGAATTAATCTTCATTTCAGACAGGCATCATGGAAACATAGTTACCATAAAACAAGAAGAATATCATTCTGAAGCTCTAGCACTTGCAGCCAAGTGACTAGCCACAACAGCAGTAGTGACTTGTGATCCTCTAAACTCAGTGCTTCTCTAAGTGTGGACCACATATCTTTCCTTAATTTGGAGAGCCGAATTATTTTTTCCAGAAATCTTTAAATAATTTATAGAACATTATGATTTTAAAGGTTGCCAATGTTCTACATCTATGTGTTCACACTAATTATCAGATTCATCTTAGCTAATGGATATTCATATATATATATATATATATATATATATATATATATCTTTTTTTTTTTTTTTTTTTTTTGAGGTACCAGGGCTGTGGATTGAACCCGGGACCTCATATGTATGAAGCTGGCGCTCAACCACTGAGCCACATCAGCTCCCCTAAGTTGGTTTCTTCATTTGTTTGCTTGTTGTTTGTTTGTTTGTTTATTTTTAGGAGGCACAGGGAATCAAACCCAGGACCTCCCATGTGGGAAGCAGGTGCTCAACTGCTTGAGCCACATCTGATCCCCTATTTTCATATTTTTAAGTGTTGTTTATAGTTATGTCTGCCTTTTTGTTGTATTTTATTATATCGCTGAGAAATAAAATGATTCAATAATAATTCACTGAAGGGTTCAAAGCAATAATGAAAATAGAACTGTAAATAATACAACTCATTAAAAACATCATAACCTTAAAAATAAACAGAATATAGGACAAAAAATGATGTCACCTACACACGTGAAAAGGAAAATTATAAATAGAAAACAGAGAATGGATATCTGAAATTTTGATTGAGTCATCTACTTGCTCCAAACTTCCTGCTATGAAACCTGATCACACTGGTGGCCTGAAGACATCACTATTTTGTTTTTGTTATTATTTTGTTCTGACTCTGAGTAAAGTGATTTATTTGCATTTGTGTACACATTCACCTAAGAACCTGCACAAGAATTTTCATAGTGATACTGCTTGTATTAAACAACAATGTAAAAAAACAAATCTACGTTAAGTGAAACATGGACTCACAAACACAGAAGGTTACAGATTATCTTATTTATTTTAGACAAAACTAAACTATAGTATTAGAAGACAGGATAGTGATTATCCTTGGGAAGAAAGTAGAGGATAGTGATTAGGAAGAGACAGGAGGGGAACTTTTGGGATACTGACAAAGTTCTATTTCTCTTCTGCATACCAGTATCTTGAAGGTCTGCTCTGATAGTTAAATGAAATAAAGTGTAAAAAATGCCTAAAACTGTGCACATATTGAAAACATCATAGTTTCTGTATCACTTTCAAACAAAGCACAGTGACCTTTATGAGTCTTTCTAGAAAAGCACCCAGTAATGCTTTTCAGCATAAAAGTGATGAATTTTGTTGCTAAAGACAGAGCCAAAAACTACAGAGGATTTATTTGAATTTGCATTCCTTATAGGGAAACCAACTACAATTCAAACTACTGCCAAGGAACCTATCATACCAGCCATGAAGTTAATGACAAATATCCACACTCACAAAGGAAGCAGACTAAGCTATTGGCCAAACTTCTTTATGAAACAGACTGGAAGATGACTGTCGTGTGAAAGAGGAATTACTATCGTGCACATGTTAGCAGATACTTCACTTTAGAGATGGACACAATCAGTGATGTGTGGAGTTTGAATCAATATAGTAAGAGGAAGACAGATACAACAAAATTTGGTTTATCTCTGAAAACCCATGAGAAGAGATTTTTCTACTCAGTTATTTTTTTTAGCCATGATAGACTTTTTTTTTAAAGTACACTAAAATCAGTAATATCAATGCATCCTGAATAAAAGGGATTATACCTGAACAAAATCTATAGATAGATTTAGTCATACCAACAGATTATTATTATTGGTGATTATTATTTCTGTTTAACTTGGTTTAATATTAAAATAGTGAAAATTATGAATACAGTCACATCACAAGGTCTATACATTTTAAAAGCTTTACTAAGATATAATTCACATATCATAAAATTCACTCATTTAAAGGCAAAACACATACATCTTTTGATGTATACATTTATGTAAAGAACTGGACAGAGAGTATAAGACTAATTTTCCCACACTGAAGAATGCTGGAATAGATAAAAGTTTTTGAAATGAAAAATAAAACATTTAAGACACTAATGTAGTAAATTTCATCTCTGTGATTTCCAGTAGCTTAGCTAGCATATCTCAGCAAACTATGCAGTATTTCAAACAGGCAGAACCTATCTTTCTAGGGTACATATATCTCAATTTTTAATGTTAAGGAAAAGATTAGAATTAAGATCAAATTGTGGTTCAGATAGTTTGCCCCAATTGGTCTTTGTCTTTTAACAGGTAAATCCAATTATTAATATTTATTGATAGAAAGAATTGTTAGTCTATTATCCTTTTTTATATATATTATTTGAAAAGCTTTCTTGCAATTTCCTTTGCTTTCTATCTTTTACTATGTGGACTGTGTTTTTATGCTTTTTTCTTCAAATGATTTAAAACTCATAGAATGAAAAATCATGTATATGTACTTATATTTGAGTTATAAAAATCACACTTGCAACTATACATTGTTATCAGCATGAAAAATTTTAAAATACCTATGACTCCTGTTAACTACTCCCTTCTTTCTAACTTCAGGATTCATCAACAGGGATTTTGTTTCAGACTCCATTCTTCAGCTAGATTACGTTCTTTTTAATAACCATGTGTACAACCAGTATTTAAAGCTCATTCTATATTGAACTAGCTTCAATACTCACCACTGACACTTTGCAATTGTTGTGCTCTTTAGATTTATCTTTTGAGTAGCAGGATTATATCTCAGAAAAAAAAATTGCAGAAAGGATATGGTTGGTATGTTTTCTGAGCCCTCGCCTGTCTGAGAATGTGTTTCTTTCACAATTACACAAGTGACATCTTGGCTGGATGTATAACTCTTGGTCTTAACATTTCAATTCTGGCATTTAAAATGGCCAGTAAGATTTTTCATTCTTTGTAGGCTAGCTGTTTTCTTCTGTGTACATATTAACATATTATTTTAATTCTTATTCTTAAAATTAAAAAATTTTTAAAAGGCAAAATTGTCTTCAAGCTCAGATTCAATTATCTTTGGAAAATTTTTATGAATATTACCTTTGATAACTGTCTGTATTCTTTTAGTTTATAAAGGACACTAATTTGCCGCTGTTGGATTTCAATTCAGCATTTCATATTTATCATGTCAATTTTATCTGCAAAACTTTTATCAAATTTCCCTTCATACAACTGACACAATTTTCTTCAGTGTATACTCTTTTAGTCCTTCTAATGAAGTTTCTAATTCTGCCATGATTTTATATCCTTTTTTTAAAAAACTCATCCAGCTCCCTTTTAATTTCTGTCTTAGCCACTTTTTCATCTTAGTCTATTATCTTGCTATATAACATTACCATCTCCATGACTTTTACAAAATGGTCCAGAGCCCCTTGATTTCTATTAAAACACAAAGTAGAAGGTGTCTAAAATTAATTTGTTTCCTATAGCAAACCTTTTTCAAAGTATGTTTTCACTCTAGACACTAAGTACAATGTTCTTTTCCTTTTATGTAGCAGAAACTTTTCTTCAGTTGAGATGAGATCAAATAAGGCCCACTGTTTGCTCCTAAGTATGCAGAATAGATGCTTCTTTACTGTCCATCTGGATGCATTTAATGCTAGTCTCAGATTTTATGCTGAAGCTTAGCTGATATAAATTTACATGATCAACTTAGTGATTTAGGAGTAGGAAACTTTGTCTTATCATAATTTATCTTGTGTTTGAAATAAGGAGTCATATAATATACAAAATTTCTATATCCTGCTTTTTGTCTAGTTCAGTCCTACCTAGACTTTTTCATAATGCTGTTTCTCTTTTGTGTTAGGGAGAATATTCACCATACTTTGGGGTTTCTGTCTATGATAGTCACTGCCTGGTACCCCCAAATGTAGCTACTTTTGAAATCTATTATTCTACCCATTAAAATGGTGGTCTATTGTCCATCTGTTCCAAGGTTTGCCCTTATCTTTTCCTCACCCCTCTGTGTCAATTATCCCAGGATCTACTCTACTCACCCTGACCTGGCTTATTTTCCTGGGAGTGGGAAATAAGGCACCAGGTTTTCCAAGGTGATCCATCAATAGTATAACCAGCAGAAATTCCTCAAAGTTCCTGGGTATTAAGATGGCATCCTTATAGAGCATCAGGACTAAGTTGAATATTTCCTTTTCACAATTACCCAGTCATTTTGTTAGCTAATAGTGGGGGCAGGAGGCAAAGCAATCAAACTGCGCTCAAATTCTCATATCGCACAGAGTTTATTCTGGTAAAAATTTTAGCAGTTTTCCTAAATTTATCAGTATTCTTTGGGCCAAAGAAGTTATCTGTGGCAAAGAACTGGTAAATCTATTTCTGTCTAAACAACTAGATTTTTACAACATTTATGCTTATAAAAGACCAAAATCACTCCAAACCAGAAGAATTTCTCATAATGAACGCTGACTTGGGGGTGGGGGAAGACCTGCAAAGAATAAAATTAAAACTCCTAGAAATAGTATAAGATGATTCATCTAGTATACCAGGGGCTGGAAATGCCCTTTTATTCCTTTTAAAAAGAACTTTAAGCATTTTGTATGGAAATACATCCTAGTTTATCTCCTTAAATGGAGATACTAAATATAGTTTAAAATTGTCATTAAGATTCAGTGTCACTGAAATAACATCAAAAGAAATGCAGTGCTGACCTCAATGACTATTTATCCCTGCCTTCAAAGGTATTTTGAATAGCATTTCTGTATGGCTCTATTATAATAATTGATGCTCATAATGATGAGCCTGGGGCATGGTAAAATCCTAAAGAAAGTTATAATTAAAAGTTTCATTTTTGGGGGCTTGGTAGGTATAGAGTGCTTACAAATTAAAATTAAATAGTTTATGTTAAGTGCATAATTTAGTATAATCTATTTGAAAACTGATAAACCAAGCATGATAGGCAATCTACTAGCCCAAACATCTACCAAAACAAGATACATCAAATAACCCATTCCAGATACATCGAATGACCAGTATGATATATAAGCAAATAAATAACTATTCAATTTCCATACATACAGCAACTCCTAAAGTACATTCTAGGCCCAAAATGTTATTTTCCTGGACACCACAAAAAAACTGGTCTTAATAAATTATAAATTATTTGGTTGTTACTAATGTTATTTCTTATTTAATAGAGGCAAAGAAGAACAAAATACCATTTAAATAGGTTATAAAGAAACAAGCAGGGGAGCAGATGTAGCTCAAGTGGTTGAGTAGCTGCTTCCCATGTAGGAGGGCCTGGGTTTGATTACTGTACCTCCTAAAAACAAACAAACAAACAAAACAAAACAAAACAAACCCAACTCAGGGAGTCGTTGTAGCTCAGTGCTGCCTTCCCAAATACAAGGTCCCAGGTTCAAGCCCTTGCCCAGGGACCTCAAAAATAAAAATTAAAAAAGTAACAAGCAAATGCCATAAAGTTTCTACATCAAGGCTGAAAAGGTTTCCCCTCAAATTCTTTCCTTTTTAAAGCAAAATTGCTACTGGGCATTTTTAGCAAGAGACCACTGGTCCCACAAATGTGATATTTTTTATTATTTGAAATAACTGAATCTTGGTTCTCTACTTCCCACTGTGTTCCCATTTGTGAAAAAGCTGAACTGCCAAAACTAACAAAAATAATAAATGTACCAATATGTTTTTCTAGTAGTTAAAAAACAGAACCTCTTAATAAAAGCAGTAAACATGAATTAAACCAATACAAACTGTTTTGTAGAAAGGTAGTGACAAAGATTTGGATGCACTGTCATCTAAAAATGCCTGAATTCACTGAAAAGCAAAGCAAAATTATTTGATTTACTTAACTCTACCTGCTCATCTCTTTGTCTCCACTCTTGCCAATTTTCTTCACGTGAATCCTTCTGTACTGGGTTTGACAATGAAAGCTCATGCTGAGCATTACAAATGGTGTGGGAAGATTTCTGGGGAATTTTCTTAAAAGCAAGATTCCTGAGCTATAAAACAAACAAAAAATATATTGAGCTTACCATTATAAATTAATGATATTTATACTTCTAAATACCACTCCAAATACTCATTATGCTAACTCAAACAACTGAAAAAATCAGTGTCTGTGTTTTTGTAACTCTTGTAGAATATTAATTTTGCCAGCATTTGAGATATTGGTGGATTTATAGATAAATGATGAATAAAATGAGAAGGGGTTGTACTCTATTATACCACCATTTTAATGAATGCTCTTAATAAAGGGAAGAAGTTTTTAAGAACAGAAAACAGGAAAACAAGTGTTTTAAAATATATAACAATATGGATCAAAAAGATTAAAGTTTAATAGCTTACAAATTTAAAAGTTTAAATAGTGAGAGAAATAACCTAAACAACTCTGGCAACTGCTCTGCTAGTTCTAAAACATACTGGGCCTAGCCCACAAATGAACTAAAACTGTCCTTGCCAAACAACTCTCCACAAGAATAATCTGACAAGAGAGAAAAATATTGAGGCACTTTCATTTGAGGTTAAAGAATTTTAATTTATAATCAATACAGTGTTCTGAAAAAGAAAGTGATAAAAATACAAACACTACTTTAAGTAGCTGGTTTCTGCTGTGGAGAGGACACACAGAAGAGGATGCTGCTGCAAATGAAGCACTGGCAGGCTGATTGTTGCTTTACTTTACAGAAGCATGGACTGATAGACATTCTGCTGTGGAAGTGGAAAGGGAGGACCATTCATGCTCATTCTGTTACACATTTCCTTAGTCTCAAATATAAATTCCAGTTATTCCCTTATTTTCTGTTCCCTCTAGATCATTTTTAATTCCAAAAAGAAAACAGTAGGCAATCAAAAGTTCTGAAAGACTCACCTTCTGAAAGGTGATGTGGTAGGGAAAAGGTCTTTTCCTTAAAGTTACTCTGTGTGGCAAGTATTTTAAAGAGATATTTAGAAAGCAATGGTGATGGAAATGTAATAGAAACAAACAAATTGAAAAGGCTTTTTCTAAGTCTTGGGGCATTATAAAATGAATGTAGGGCATAAAACAACACTTCTCTTGTTAATTGATATTGAGATAGGTCCTTATATACCCAAAATGCTCCTTTTATTAAAAACTAAAAAAGCTCCTTAAAAAAAGAGAGAGAAAAACCCTATATGCTAGTTGTTTTTCAGCATTTGTTTTAAAGACAAATGTACATTAAACGCTGGTCATTTAACTAATGCTAAGAACGTCTAGAGGAGAAGAGTATGACATGTACTTATCCCTTTTTAAAAAAGAGATGACCACCGAATGCATAAAAAAGGATGTTCAAGGCTAGTCACAGATTATTGTCTATAAAAGTAAAAACTGGGAAACAACCTAAATGTTTATCACAAAGGTTCCATTAAATAAAGTATAATACATCCATATAATTGAATACTGTGTATGCATTTAAATCAATGTATATCTTTATTAGTATGGAAAGCTGCTCACTCACAGCTAATTAAAAAAACAGTTATAAAAAGGATTACTATATAATCCCACTTTTTAAACTTATACAGATGTACAGAAAACACATATCAAACTAACTGATTATATCTCTCAGTATATCTACATACGACCTTTGCTTCCTTTTAATACTTCCTTGTTTTTCAAAAACATTTTGGAATAAGCATGTATACTGCTATAGTCAGAAAAAAAAATAAAGGCATTTTTTAAATGTTCATTAACACTGAATCCTGTGGTGGAAGATGGACTGTGGTTAACAGAATAAATATGAGAACATTCTCTCATGAATTATAACTAATATATAATACTAATACAGGGTGTAAATAGGATGGGTTGTGGGAAAATACATCAAATATAAGATATGGACTATAGTTAGTAATATTTTGATGATGCTCTTTCATAATTTGTAACAAATGTTTCACAACAATGCAAGGTGTTGGTGGCAGGGTGATATGTGAGAGTCCTGTATGATGTTATGCATGTTTGTTTTGTAAGTTCACAACTTTTACTACACACTTATTGTTTATGAAGTATGAATCATATACTTCAAATTTTAAAAATTTAATGAAAAAATATTCATTACACTTAACTTTAAAGATATAAATTTACATCCATTCATTCTTATAATATTTATCAAATACCTATGAACCAGGATGCATGGCATGAACAAGATAGCACTTAACCTCGTGATATTTATCTATTGAGAAAGCAGATGTTAAAGAATTATAATTGTTACCTCATTTGCTTCACTCTGTTGCTGTTCCTTCTTTTTTCTTCTTTTCTCTCTTTTTTTCTCATTTGTAGTTGATTTGCTCCCTAAAGTTTGAGACTTTCCAGCATTCTGACCTTTGCCTTTTCCAGGCTCAGAATCAGAACCACTGCCACTATCCACTTGTAACAAGGCAAAGCGAGAAGCAGTAGTGGGAACAGAACTAAGTACTGCTGAGGCCATTGTAGATTTTTATTTTAAAATATTTCTGTCAAGAATAATTCCTGCAGAGAGGGGGAAAAGGAGGCAGAAGAATAAATATACTCAATAAAATTTGTTCTAGATTCTAGAAAAACCATATATAATACATTTCTCCTGACATTGGATTTGGTAATATTTGGATTCATTACCCACAATCTTATTAGCAACAACATACTTTTAAATTTAACAACGTAAAATTGTACAACACAAAAGAAAAAAACAATATAGTGTGATTTCATTGGTAATAACTATTGCACAACTACTACTAATATAATTACACAGGTCCACCCTATTCAGAGGAGCAAGGGACCAAACAAAAGCATAAATACCAGGAGATGAGAATCACTGAGGCCCATTTTGAAAGACACCACACACTATAGTTTAAGTGTGTTTTGGGTAGGGAACAAAACTGAGAAGCATGTACTCAACCTTCTATCTTAACTAAGAATTCAGCAAAATATTTGGAAACCTTTTTAATAATTTTTTCTAAACAATGAGGGAAAATCAAAATGAGAACTGATATTTGAAGATGTCATCTAGCAGTCATTAAGTCATAGCATTTTTATTATAATCCTATGTTAAAACCCATTGCTCCTGTGACCAGAAATATGCAAATCAAGATAAAATGCTATTATGCATAAAGATGACATCACACTGATAAATTATGACATAATTTTAGGTTTAAACTTTTCCTGTAAGCATGAGAATTAAGGCTTCATAAGTTATGAGAGAAAATATTACAAAATGAAAAAGAAATTCCAGACTCAAAGATATTTTGGAAAACTTTCATTCTACTTCAGCATGTCACATGAAAACCCTATATAAAGTTTTAGTTGCTTTGAGCACTGTTATGTACAATAATCCTACATAGTTGCTCAATAACCATTACTATATTTAAATATTTTTTAACTGTCAGGACTATAAATTGTACGTGGTAACTGTATTACTGTTCACAAATACTCACTAATCCTCTCTGAAGGAAAATTAACTATTGTTCCTCTGCTGAATGCAGACATGACCGTGTGACTTAATATGGCCAGTGAAATATGAGCTTTTAAAAGCATTAATAGACAGCAAATGGTTTATCATGTTCTCTTTTCCCTGCTTCTGTGGTTGTTGAAGCATATATTGAGATAGAGTCTCCATCAGCAAGGTCTAATAGAATATGAAACTATAATTAACAAAACCCCCTTACCAAGGGAGTATATACCTTGACATAGAAATCAACTTTGCTGCTTTAAGCTGATGAGATTTTCAGGTTGTTATTGCAGTATTAACCTTATCATGATGATCTTACATAAATTTCTTTTCTAAACTAGAACTGATACCAAAACCATAAACACCATTTTGGATTGTTCTGTATGAGTTAAATGTTCATAAACTCTGATTAAACATCTATCCATGGCTCGCAGAAATTTTCTTTCTGTGGCCTAGGGCAGAGGTTCCTTACTACTATATCCCCAGATTAAGATCCCCTCAGGCCTTGTGGCAGCCAGGAAAACTCTGAAGAAGTCAGCCTCTGGGATAGTCCATATGTTAAAATGAATGTAGGGCATAAAACAACTCTTCTCTTGTTGATTGATATTGAGATAGGTCCTTATATACCCAAAATGCTCCTTTTATTAAAAACTAAAAAAGCTCCTTAAAAAAAGAGAGAGAAAAACTCTATATGCTAGTTGTTTTTCAGCATTTGTTTTAAAGACAAATGTACACATTAAACGCTGGTCATTTAACTCATGCTAAGAATGTCTAGAGGAGAAGAGTATGCCATGTACTTATCCCTTTTAAAAAAGAGATGACCATCGAATGCATAAAAAAGGATGTTCAAGGCTAGTCACAGATTATTGTCTATAATAGTGAAAACTGGGAAACAACCTAAATGTTTATCACAAAGGTTCCATTAAATAAAGTATAATACATCCATATAATTGAATACTGTGTATGCATTTAAATCAATGTATATCTTTATTAATATGGAAAGCTGCTCACTCACAGCTAATTAAAAAGTTATAAAAAGGATTACTATATAATCCCACTTTTTAAACTTATACAGATGTACAAACAGATATCAAACTAACTGATTATATCTCTCAGTATATCTACATACGACCTTTGCTTCCTTTTAATACTTCCTTGTTTTTCTTTCTTTTTTTTTTTTGTTACATATCCCCCCCTTTCTGCTTGCTCTTGCTATGTTCTTTTTTTTTTTTTTTTTTTTTTTTTTTTTTTTTTTTTTTCCCCATTTTTTTCTTTTTTTTTTTTTTTTTTTTTTTTTTTTTTTTTTTTTTTTGCATTCTTCTGTGTCCGCTCTGTCTCCCCTCGTTGCAACGATGCGCTGAGTCAGGTCACCGCGCAGGCGGCTCTGCTCCATTCACGGGCAGCTCTGCTCTGTTCGCGAGCGACCTGCCCTGCCCGTGGCGGCTTTTTCTGCCCTGCCCACGGTGGCTCTGCCCCGCTCACGGTGGCCTGCCCTTCTCAAGGCGGTCTGCCCACCCGGAAAGGTCCCCGGGAACCAAACCCTGGGTCTCCCATGTGGTGAACCGGTGTCCTATCCACTGGGCTACAGCCAGCCCCCCCTTGTTTTTCAAAAACATTTTGGAATAAGCATGTATACTGCTATAGTCAGAAAAAAAAATAAAGGCATCTTTAAAATGTTCGTTAACACTGTGAATCCTGTCTGCTTGTCTCCCTTTGTCGCGTTATTTTGCTGTGCCGGCTCAGCTCGTCAGCTCACCATGCTGCTCAGGCCGCCAGCTCACTGCGCCATGCAGTCCAGCTTGCCTAAACGGTAGCCCAGCCTCTTGAGCCACATCTGCTTTCCCAACACTGATTTTTAAATGTCAGGTTTATCCACGACATAAGAATATACAATTCCCGATTCAGACTTTTGAATGATGATTTCTTCAACTTGAGTCCCATTGAAATTTTGTTTATGTGAGTAGGTAATAAAAGCATTTAAACCATTTTTTTTTTTTTTGCATAAACTCTTTTCATTGAAAATATACTGAAATTTCTTGTGATAAAATGAAAGAGGGGCCGGCTGTAGCTGAATTGGTAGGGCGCTGGTTTACCACACGGGAGGCCCCAGGTTCAGTTCCTGGGGCCTCCTTGAGCGGGCAGACCGCCTTGAGAAGGCAAAGCCACCGTGGGCAGGGCAAAGCCGCCGTGGGCAGGGCAAGGCCACTGCGTGGTGAGCTGACTCGGCGGGTCACTGCAATGGGGGGGAGACAAGCAGACACAGAAGAACGCAAAAATGAACACAGCAAGAACAAGCAGAAAGGGGGGGATATATAATAAGTAAATAAATAAATAAGTAAATAAATGGATTCTGAATCCAGTTGGAACTTTCTAACTTGAAGTGTTTTTAAATAATGGTGAAGCTCTAATTTGCAGAAATAACTTATGCACTGTTTGAGTAATCACCCTGTTTCTAGATGTTATGCCACTAAAATGGCGTGTCACTGACAGAGGGATAAATATCATATGTGAGTATAGAGATTTAACCTTGCTCATGAGAAGACTTTGGCTTTCCTACTCATTACCTGCTGCTCCTTGTACTACATGTCTTGCTATTCGGGCACCTGGAACTCAAACTCTTACAGCAGTTCCACAGGCCTGTCTTCCATAGTGGGCAGCAGTGCATTCTGCAGCTGACTGATGAAGTAGATTTCTAAGCATTAGAACACTTCCCTTGTCATAGCTGACACATAACTGCAGAGCAGTATGTGCAGGATCTACTTTCTAAGGAGCATGAGATGAGGCTGTTGCATCTGTCTCATTAGTCCCACAACTCACTCTGGATTGGAGAAGCAGCTGGCTGGCCACTAAGATACTGTAAGAAGACAAACCACAGCTGCCTTGGGCAAAAAGATTTTATGGTTGAGATATACAATAGAGTATCTGGGACCTGAGCGGCAAGACTATTGAGAATTTCTTGGGGAAAGTGGGGCATTTTGAATGTCTATGTATATAGGGGAATTTATTAGGCCATGAGCATGCCCAGAGCAAGACAAATGCTCAGAAAAGACCAAGAGGGCCCTAAACTTTCACCTTGATTTGTTCCTTATGGTCACTGCAAGTCTGAATGAATGATGAAGGAAAGCCCCAGCACATATCTGCAAAAATTGAGAGAGGTGGTTTTTTTCTGTTTTGTTGTTGTTGGCTCCTGGTATTCAAGGAACACTATCTGAATACAAGCTAAAGGAACAGATACTTCAGTGACTATACATATACATATCAAGGAATATAGTCTCTGCAGAAACAATTTGGAATAATCATTAAAAAAATAGACAACTATAGCCTTCAACCATAAGAAGAAAAAAGACCATCAAACTCTGGGGAAAGGGGAGAATCTGATTTTAAGAGCTAACATTAAAATATACAAATGCCCAGATTTCAACAAAAAACTTACAAGACATAAATAGAAATAGGAAAAGATGGCCCATTCAAAGGAACAAAATAAAGTGTCAGAAATCATCAATGAGAAACCCCAGACACTGGACTTACTAAACAATACTTTATCACAACTGTTCTTAAATATGCTCAAAGAGCTAAAGGAAAAGATGGATAAAGAACTAAAGATTCTCAGAAAAATGATACATGAACAAAATGGGAATTTCAATAAAGTGATAGAAATTATAAAAAGAAACAAACAGAAATACTGTAGCTGAAGTCCACACTAACTGAAATTTAGAAATTCCCTAGAAGAGGTTCAACAGAGATTGAAACTGACAGAGTAAAGAATCAGCAACCTTGAAGATACAAAAATTGAAATTATCCAGTTGAAGAGCAGAAAGAAAAAAGAATGATGAAAAGTGGACAGAGTTAAGAGCTAACATCATGAAGCAAACCAATATACCCATTGTAGGAACTCCTAGAAGAAGAGAGAGAAGAGATGGGGAAAAAAGAATATTTAAAAATTAATAATATCTTTTATTTATCAATGGGAAAAAAATTAATGACTGAAAACTTCCCAAACTTGAAAAAAGACATGAATATAAACATCCAAGGAGACCAATGAACTCCAATAAATATAATCAAGAGAGCCACACCAAGACATATTTTGATCAACTATCAAATGCCAGAGAGAATCTTGAAAGCAGCAAGAAAGAAGCAACTTGCATGTACACACAATCCTCATTACAATTAACAGCTGATTTTCACTGGAAATCATGGGAGCCAGGAGGCAGTGGGCTGACATATTTAAAGTGCTGGGGGGAGGAGGGGGGGCATCAACCAAGAATTCTATATCCAGAAAAATTGTCTTCATAAATGAGGAGAGATTAAGACATTCTGAGATAAAGCTGAGGGTGCTCATTAACACTAGACTGCCTTAAAAGAAATGCTAAAGGGAATCCTTCAGGTTGAAAGGAAATGACATTAAATACCAACCATATCAAGAAAAAAAGATCTCCAGTAATGATAACTTCATGGGTAAATTTATTACATAATAGTACCATTATATTTTTGGTCTGTAACTCCACTTTTTATTTCTTAAATGACTTAACATACAAATGCAAAAAAAAAAGTAATTATAAATCTATGTTTTGGGGCACACAATGTATGAAGATGCAATTTGTGAAAAAAAAAACATAAAGGGGAACAAAGAGGTATAGAACCACAGTTTGTGTACACTATTGAAGTTAAGTTGGTATCAATTCAAATGGCATTGCTAGATTTAGGGTGTCAAATTTAAGCCCCATTGTAACCATTAAAAAAATCTTCAAAGTATACACAAAAGGAAATAAGAAGGGATCCAAATGGTTCTAAGAAAAGAATGAAAAACACTCAGAAAATACATTTATTTTCTGATAAACACTCAGAAAACTACACATTTTCTGAGAAGGCAGATAGTTGTGCTATACCACTTCAGTAGTCCATATGTTAAAATATTTAACTTATGAAGGAGTAGAATGGAAAAAGAGAGATGCACACTTATAATAATCCCCTGTTTGGATAGAGGTAGGAGTGAAATAAATAGGATTTTGGCAGCTATTTGCAGTATACTATTACTAATAGTAAATATGAAGGCAAAAATAGCTCTACTTAGTATGCAAAACTGAAAAGGTAAGGAGATGGAAGAACTGGAGAGGCTCAATCATCTGTGTTGCATACATATCTTCTATATAAAGTGATAAACAACAAACTACCTCAACAGTTGTGAGAGAAATCTACATATCATGACAAAAAGTACACTAACCAGCACTTCACAAATAGAGGGGAGGGGGGAATGTAAATTTTAAATAAAAGAAGGACATAATACTTTATATAAAAATAATGCGTGATTTGTAAATATGTATATTATTTATGTGCATACCAAAAAGAAGGAAATGCATGGGATTACTCATAATGCTCATTTTCCTTTTCATAGTTTTTACTATTTCCCCAAATGTCTTGCAATGACCATATTACTTGTACAATAAAAAAAAATTTCATCTTGAAAAAGGGAAATGATCACCTGTATCCAAATTTAAAAAGTTAAGCATAACGCGATCAATGAAATATTGATTGTGCTGCCTTGTGTTAAAGCTTAGAAAGGGCAACTACAGATTGGGATTGACAATGACATGCCTCAGGTCCTTTATTTTAGTAATGCAGAAGTCAAATGACAAAGAGCAACTGTCAAAAACTGATTATGTTGCACACTTTCAAAAGAACATTACTTTCATTATCTGTTTCCAGAATTTAAAAGGCAGTCTTGTTATACAATATAGGAGGCCGTTTTATATATATATATATATATATATATATATATATATATATATATATATATATATATATATATAACTCTGAAAAGAAGAGAAAAAGGGACAAGTTTTAAAATATACTACTTCAGAGTATGGCTAAATTGGGTTATAGTACCCCTTCAGTCTTCTGTCCTAAACTTCTGCTTCTCCATCTACAGACATATCTAAAGGATAAACAGATTCAAATAGAGCTCTTCTCTCTCCCACCTCTTTATTTTCTCTTTGTCTTTCAAACACACATAGTCTTTAAAATCCAGATACATGCTCATTTATATACACTTAAATGCTTAGCATGCCCCATATTATGAAATGCAGACAAAATTAAGGCATACAACGCAAAAAAAAAGTGTAAAGAGCATCCACTAGTCTATATAAAGAGGTCATTTTGTGAAAATAGACATTTACATAACACGAAAATACTATATAAATCAGGTTTTAGTCTATATAAACAAAATTATCATAATTTGATATTTCTTTCCCCTCTTCCCTTTTAGTTTCCTTTTCAAAATAATTTAAAAGCTAATGTATTTGAAAACAGACAAAATTCACAAGATAATTAAAAAAACAGAAATGTTTCAGCTTGAAATGCAATAGAAACACAAATAAGTTGACAAATACAAATATACAGGCAGCTTATCAAATAAGTGAAATCTTCTATAATTTCTTAATGACAACCATCAAGTGTAAATTCCTCTATACTTAAGAGACTACAGCAATGTCAAAATTAGAAGTCTCCATTGTCTATCCATTCCATATCCAAAAAGCCAATTATATGATTTATAAACTATTATAGCATCTGTTAAGACTTTCTATAGCAACCCTCCTTCCTCAGACTTACTCCAGCAGTATCAAATTACTTGAATTTCCAACACACAATTGGTTTTTCTAATTCATATCTTTATCTATGCTGTTCTCTGTGGCTAAAATGCCCTCTACTTAGAAATTCTATTTATGCCTCAAAATCTGCTCAGGCGCTAGCATTTCTATAAAGCTTTCTCTGACCTGCCCCTCAAGTTAATCATTCCCTTCTCTGCAATATTTCTATATTTATATTTACATTCATATTTGAAAGAACTCCAAGATTATGTTTCTTGCTGTACCTATCCTGCTACAATCCTGATTTCAAGATCCCGAAGGGCAAGGACTTTCCTGTCCTAACAAATACCATAGCGCCTGGCATAAGAAACATAAATTTATTGAACTTAGTGTTTCCAATGTTGTTTACATTCCCCAAGTGCACAGCTATCCATGCTTTAGAATACATGGTCTGGAAGTGTAATGGATAGCAAAAGAAAATGCAAAATGCAATATAAATAATTCACGATTTGTATAACGCAAATGCGGATTAACAATGATTATTCAAAGTTGTTTCATAAACATAAGTGCTATCCTGCTAACTGATCATCACTATAAATAATTTTGTTGAAGAAACATATTTGGTCTTAAAGTGTTGATTCTAAATAATTAGAATGGTTAAAATGGCAAATTTTACGTTATGTATGTTACCATAGCATTAAAAAAAAAGGATACATCAGGTGCTTAAGTAAATTGTTTCTAATATATGATCAGTCTAAACTGAGAGCAGCAGAATTTCTAAATGGCCAGTACTCTTGGACTCTGTCAAGTTTCTGAGGATCAATGCTATTATGATCTCATCTCTCTAGTCTATGACCTCACAAAGGTCTGGAAAGACAGTAGCCACAGCCATATCTGACTCCAGGAGACCATATATATATATGAATTAATTAATTAAGAACTAACTATATCTGTTTTAATAAAATGAATGATATCCATTTCCCATGAAAAAAATTAACCAGTTAGCATGATCAAAAAAGAATAGAATAAATACAATGTAGATTCCAATTAGTGTGGCTTGTTAAAATGTAGCTTAGGTTTGTTTTTTTGTTTGTTTGTTTGTTTTTTTAAGTAAATTGAGCATATAATGAAATGGCACCAAGTATCAGTGATTTCATATATGGTGAAATTTTAAAACTTGTATTATTTCATTTTCTGTACCCAAATAACACATGTAACACAATCTTTCACTTTGACGTCTTAAAAATTAAGGTTCACAACCAGCATGTGCAAGTGCATAACAAAACTTTCCCCACTACACACTCACTACAAACAAACCATGTAAATTAATGTGTATGCCCTAAATTCCACTTTGTTCCTCATAGTTAAATACTGTCTCTTACCCCTCCCCCAGCTAGCCAATTTGCAGCTTCTAATTTCTAGAGGCTGAGAAATCTAACCAAAAGTACAAGCAAATGCTGAGTGAAGATGTAAGGGATTCTCCCATGAATAAAGTGCATCTATTTTCATTTGCCTAGTGTTCTTCTGGTCTACTTCTAGGTTCTTACTCTTACCCCCAGGGAGCTGAAGCCAGTAGACTAGTAACTTAGAGATAAATTTGTTGTAACCATTTTTAACAATTGAGAAGAACTCCTTCCATTAATCAGGACCTGACTAATGCTATAGTGCTATAAACCTGTTATGGGGGGAAATTCTAGATTTCTATAGATTAAAGATTTTTAATATTTTAAGTTGCCGTAAAGTTTCTCAAACGTTCTCACAGCTACAAGTCAAAATGTTCAAACTGATAATTCTGGTTACTATCACAGGCATATTTACTACGTAAAGAAACAGGCAATGCTGAATGGTGTGGAGGAAATTCTCTAGCTCTACAGCGTAAGACGATTTTCATTAGCGCCTGTAATGAAAATCGGTAGCACCTACTCAGTTGTAAAACCTAGCCACGGTGAGACTGAAAAATACATAAAGGGTTGGAGAGAGAAGGCGGGCAGGCAATTCTTTAATAAGCCATATTTGTCATTAGTTTGTTTACTAACCACATTAAATGTTAGCGATTTGACCAAAATTATGAAAGACTTTCTTCCAAACAACAGCAACAACAACAACAACAAAATCCTGCTCCTTTACTTTTCAATAGATGGGGGAAGGTGGGGTGGGAAGCGCTATATTCAAAAAGTAATTCACTATACCTCATTCATGCATGAAAGCCAAATTTCACCCACAGGCTGTTAATCGATGCTCCAAAACTTATTCGCACAAAGTACATAGAGAAAGAAATAGGGCTGGGCGAGACCTGACTCGGGCAGAGCAGCGGCTTCAAGACCTGGAAGAGAGAAAACGAGTCAGGTCTTCGCACCAGAAATTTCCGAGCGCCCGGCTCTCCCGGAGCGAGTGCGGGAGGCGGCGGCCCTCGCGGGGCTAAACCGCGGGCGCACATGCGGCGGCACCTGTCACTCGGCCCCGGCGCGGAGGCCTGCGGTCCGGCGCGGGTCCCTCCCGCCGCCCCGAGCCCTCCGCCGAGCGTCGGGGCCGCGGGCCTTCCCGGGAGCGGCCCTCCTGCGCCCTCTGCGCTGAGGCTCCGGCCGGCGGCACCCGTCGCCTCAGGCCGAGCCCCCAACCGCCGAGGCTGGGGCGCGGAGGGGAGCGCGGCCGAGCCGCCACCCCCGCCTCAGGGCCGCCGGAGCGGGCACCCGCGGGACGGGCCCGCCCTCCGTACTCACCGGGCCTCGCCGGCCGCCGGCTCGGCCCTCCTCTCCCTCCTCCCCCCGCCGCCGCTCCCGCGACTCCCCGGGCGGCCGCACTGGGCGTTGGGACCGGGCTGGGTCAAGTGTCGGGAGGGACGGGGCGGGCTCGCGCCGGGCGGGGGTCGCGCGTGAGCCCCGCGGGCGGGGCGCGGGGCACTAGCTGGTCCCCGGGCGCAGGGCCGGCTGGGCGGACCGCGGCGGTAAGCGCGGCCGCAGGCAGCAGGCTGCGGTGAGGGGCGGGGAGAGCGCGGCTGCGAGCGGAGGGCGGGAGGGAAGTCCCAGCGGAGGGGGCGGCGTGAGAGCCGCGGAGCGGGGAGCCGGGGGCGGGGCCTGGCGCGCCCGCAGCCGCGCGCGGGGGTTTGTTTATTTTCTCGGTTGGTTGCGGCGCTGGCGCGTGGGCCGAGGTTCGCCGGTGACGTGAGCGCCCAGAGTTAGGGTGAGGGCCAGAACCACCTGCCGGGGAAGGGGAGCTACGGGGGCCGGGCAGGGTCCAAACGTCTCACGTAGGCGGCGGCGCCTCTGTCTTCGGGGTTACGGAAAAGAGAAGGGCTTTCCCGGAGCGCGTGGAAGGACGGAGGCCTCCCGAGCGAGTAGGACCCCGGGCCACTCGCCTGCAGTTCGACGGGATGCCCTGCATCGCCGAGAGCGGCTACAGGGCCACGGAGTGGAAAAAAGCTGTGGGACCTCATGGCCGGAGTTCCCAGACCCCGGGACTTCACCTCGAGTTAGTGAAGTACGGATGGTCCTGAAAATCAAGATTTGAATAACAAGAATGCATCAGGTCTCTGTAAGGAGAATAACAGTGCTCAGTTCTTTGCAGAGTTGCACAGCGCTTTTCACATTATCTCCTTTGATGCTTCTTCAGGTAGTAGTACCCTGATTTTATAAGAGAAGTTAAGTGACTTGCCCAAAGCCTCGGCAGCTAATAAATGTCAGCGTTCAAGCCCAGATGTACCAACGTCAAATTCTGGGCGTTTACCACTTCATCACATTATCCCCTAAATCAATTCCACTCAACTAATATTAGACACACATACACACATCATAGGTAATGGGGTAATACTACAGGGTTATAGAGGAGAGTTTAAAATTCTACCTTTGCCCTCAAATAAAACAAAGTTATAATTTAAAAAAACTGAAATAGCTGCCACATAAACAATACAAGTGGTCCTGCCAAGGATCAAAGAACCTTTCATATTTGGCTGGGTGATCAGGAAAGGCAGCATGAAGGAGGAGGTATTTGGGACTGACCTTGAAGGAGATGGAGGAGGATTTTACATCAAGAGAGGTTAACAGGACAAAATATATGATTCTGAATCGATGAAAGTAGTGTTGAGGAAAGAACAAACGGCAAGACTGGAGGGCACGTTAAGAAGTGGCAGAGACAAAGGACGATGAGGCCTAGGAAGCCAAAGGGAGAAATTTGTACTTAATTCAGAACTTTGAGTGTTCATGATTTAAAAGATTCTGAGAAGAAAAGTAAGCTTTTGTCTTTGTACTATTGATCTCTCTGTGAAGGGATGCAGAAATTAGGGATTGGAAGACTGCTGGAGGGATCTGCAATAGGCCAGGTGAAAGGTAATGAGGAGTCTGAACTAAGGTAGGATGGGAAGAATGAAAAGAACATAGCTGAGAGATGATTTACATGCAGAATCTACAGATTCCAGTAAATGATAGGCTTATGGGAGGAAGAGAAATTAAAGGTAGCTGAGGTTTTGAGTTTATAGACAATTAGTAGAATAGAAAAGTTAAGAGAAGGAACTACTTTTTGAGAGATTTGGACGGTTTGAAGGGTTGACAAGCCAGTCAGATAGAGGTGGCCACTGAAAAGTTTGAAATTATGGTTTTGAAATATAGATAACAGGACTGAACTAAAAATTAGATTGGGGAGTTAACAGCCTAGCAGTGATATAACTATGTGAAAGAGGAAAAAAACAAAGGGTGGAATGTTGGAGAACATCTTTAAAACCTTGCTACTCAAAGTGTGGGCAATGGACCAGCATCACTGGCATCAGTAGGGATTTGTTAGAAAGGCAGAATCTCAGCCCCTCTCCCCTATGCTGCTGAATCAGCATCTTCAAGTTAACAAGCACCCACAGGTGATTTGTATCAATTTAAAGTTTGTGATGCTCTGATCTATATAAGAGACACCAAGAAAGAAAGAAGGGATCAGAAAGGTTGGAGAAGGGAACCGGCTGTGGCTCAATTGGTTGGCCTCTGGTTTACCAAATGGGAGGCCCCAGGTTCAGTTCCCGGGGCCTCTTGGTGAAGGCAAGCCGCTGCGCAGTGAGCTGACCCAGCAGGGGGAGACAAGCAGACACAGAGAAACGCAAAGCAAATGACCCCAGTGAGCACAAGCAGCAAGGGTGGGGGGATGTAGATATATTAAAAAAAAAAAAAATCCTTAAAAAAAAAAAAAAAAAAAAAAAGGTTGGAGAAGAACCAGGGTAATACAGAATCACCAAAGCAAGGTAAATTGGAGTTTCCCAAAGGCAGGGCAGGAAGGGGTATTGATCAACAATATCCAAAACCACGGAGACTGAAAAGTGCAAGGAAAGAAGGTATGTTTGGATTTTGTGATTAGGTGGTATGGTCGTTAATGACCATGTTCCAATTGAAAGCTTGGAAACTGCTCCTTTGTATCAGGGACAGCCTACACACCTAATCCCCCCATTTCCCAGGTACTGGGGACATACTGAGGTAGGTTGTGGATGTGGTGGTGGTAGAAAGTAGAACTTTTCTTCTAATTGCTTCTATTTGCTCAGTGAAATAAGAAGCAAGATCACTTTGTCAGACTTCTAATTGTCCATCACATTTTATTCTCTCCTTCTTCCTGGGCACGCGTGACTCTTCTCAGCCCCTCTTGCAGTTAGGTATGGTCATCTATTCAGTTCTTGCCAATGGAATATGAGCAGAAATGATGTCTGCCACTTCCAGGCCAAGACCTTTTAGAGAGTACTTGTGCCTTTTTCATGTGCTTTTCCTTTCTGCCAGCTGGCCCCTAGGCACAGTGACCCTGTTTTAGTTATGCAGATGACTACAAGCCATTGGGGTTGGCAGAGCCACAAGGCAGAAGGTGCCTGGATGAAGGAGAGCTACGCCACCTACCTGAAACACCTACTCTGGATCATTACGTGAGTAAGGTCTAAATTTCTATTGAATTGGAGACATAACATGGGGGTCTGTTTGTTTTAGCTGGTTTAGCTTACCCTAGCCAATATAGTCATTAACTGAAAGTCATGAGAGGGAGAGGTTTTGGAGATGTCAGGAGAGAGGAGAGGAGAGACAGGAGTCTATGAAAGTGGGAGAGTTAATTGACTCAGGAAACATAGTAAGAGTTCCAGGCTCTATTGAGGACCCACTGGCTTAGAGCTCATGAATTTATAGTGAGACCAGTCCATATGGTTGTATATTTTTCTCAAACCATTCTCAGTGCAGGCACTGAGTAGGCAATTTTGGATTGACTAGCTCTGAGGTTTGTCCAGGCAAGTATGATAGGGAGAGAGGGGCAAAGTAGTTGAGGCTATAAGTAAAGGAGGCACTATAATTTCAGATGTGGAAAAATGTGAGGCTATAGGAAACAGTGAAAAGATTGGATGAATGGTTTGATATTTCTGATCAGGTTGAATTGTTGGAGTTTAGGTACTATAGGGAATGACCTGGAAAGATAGACTAGGGTCAGAGAGTAGGAGGCTTGAAATAAAAATTGGGAGGGGCTGTAGTTATTGGTAACTTCAAGTTGTAAGAACAGTCTTCAGAGTGGATTGCTGAAGTAGCAGAGAATACAAGATCATTTGACCAGAGGTCAAGGAACTAAAAGGCAGGAAGTGTTTTGAAAGGAACATTTGCATAATTTATATATATATATATATATATACATAAACTATATATATAAACAAAGAGTTATCACAAGAGTGATTTTTTAAAAAATATTAGGGTGGTATAGGAGAAAACTACACCTAATGTAAAGTAAACCATGAACTAGAAAAAAAAGAGTTTTGGAAAAATTGGTTATTAGGAAAAAATAAAAAGCTGGATTCCTTAAAATCCATTACTGTTAGAGTGATAGTGAGGGGATGAGCAGTTTAATTCTTTGAATTAGGATGTGTTCAAGACCATTAGGCAATTTTAAGCTTTATCTTACTAATGTGGGGCTACTAATTGCTTCTCTTTGATCTCTCAAGTTACAGATGGTATGGGCTTTCTTTCAGAGGAAATACACATCTGTTTGTATTATAAAACTGAAACATCAGCTTCCCGGCTCATATGACTATACTTAAGAACTTGTTACAAACTATCTACTTGGTTTGTTCTACCTCCTCTATGAACCTCAAATAGATACATATGCAATGATGCTAGCTTTACCATATCATATAATGCACAGTAACTGTTCAAATCTACATTAAAAACCTCAGGTATACCTTAAGCTAATAAAAAAAATGAGACTTGACTGGCAACCTGACAAACTGAAACTAACAAGATCACCTTTAGTCTAGAAAACGATGGACCAGGTTAAACAGCATAGGGGCTCTGGAGTCAGATGCCAGGGCTTGAATCATAGAACCTACCTCATGAGGTTATTGTAAGGATAACACATGTAATATATATATTGCATAAAAACATTTAAAAGATTGCCTAGTACATATAAGCCCTCAATAAATATTAAATATTGTTATTCTATTTTTGTACTTATAGCTGATAACTTAATTATATAATTGTCTATAACTGTACTTGGGTCTTTCATACTTAGAAAATATTTTCATCACACATACACATGATAACATCTAATAGTAAGGAGACTTTTGGTTAAACATGGTACATCAAACACAGGTTTTCTCCACTTAGTCCAGATACTTCATTAAAATGGCAGTGATGGAGGAAAAAAGGAATAAACTCAGAAACACAAAGCAAACAGAAAAAAAGGAATATCGCTGAAGAAGGACGTGAGCATTGTAAGATTATGATTGCAAGTAGAACTAATTCTTCATTAGCACTGTGGCAGTTTGAGATTATTTATGAACCCCAAAAAAGATAAGGATTATGTTTGTAAACTGGTCTATTCCTCTGGGTGTGATATCCTTTGAATGTATTAGATTCAGCTGAGATGTCTTAGATTAAATTATGTTAAGAGTAGGGCTTTGATATGACCATGTCAATAGGGTGTAACTCAGGTTAAGTCCCCTCCCCCTTGATGGGCTGATATAAGAGAGAGAGAGCTCCAAAAGCACAGCAGAGAAGAGAACTTTGATCCTGCGGCTGGGGAAGAAAGATGAGCCATTCGCCTGATAGTTTTCAGCTGAGCCCAGAAAGAAATACACCCTATGCCAGCCTGTAGCTGAGAGAGAGGAAGGCTGAACTTTTGCAGAGATCACCTGCCATCTTGCTTCAACACATGGCAACTGACCTGGGTGAGGAAGTACTTCTTATGGTACCTTGAGTTGGACTCTTTAGGGCCTTGTAACTGTAACCTTTTACCCCAAATAAATACCCTTTATAAAAGCCAGCAGATTTCTGGTACTTTGCATCAGCACCCCTTTGGCTGACTAATACAAGTACTTTAAAAGTTAACTTTCTCAAGAAAATCGAATAAATTCATGCCCTAAAAGCTACAATATTTTCATTCTACCACCGCATTGTTCACTGCCAAATAGAAATGTTTGTTTTGCTTTCATAGTATTTTTACTTTCCTGCCTCCTCCCCCTGCCTTTGCTGTGGTATTATTTATAGTATACTATATCTATATGAGTATGGAATTATTTATGAAAGGCTATTTTATACTTTCAAAAAAATTATCAAAAAAAAATACTCTGACACTATTTTTAAACGTATTTTCCTCAGGAGCCTAGCAATGATTAATATTGATTTGTTGTATGAAGACATAGAGATAAAGACGCAGATATAGGTATAGATATCACCTATAAATTACTTTTTTTACATCATGTGTACTGTCTCTGAAGAAAAAGGATTTGGGGAAGCAATAGTAAACCAGTCCAATTGCTTTATAAATTGTTAGGAATAAATGCAACCGGCTCTCTCTAGCCTTCAAATTCCTTAATGTGGCCTCTTTGTGATCTGAGCCTGCCCCTACCTGCCTATCCTCATCTCCAACCACCTCTTATATCCAGCACTAATACAGTTAGTAATCAAGCAGGTGCTTATTCAGGGCCTGCCAATGTATTAGACCCATTACTGAACTGCTTGCAGCGCCCTGAGCATATGATGTTATTTCCCACTTCTTAGCCTTTACAATGGGATTTCCTGGTCTAAAATGCTATTTCTTTTATTCCTGTACCTTCGTAAAGCCCACTTATCTATTAAAACACAAGGAGCACTTTATAGGGGAAGCCTTCCCTTATCCCTAAAAGTAAGATGCCCTCCTCCATACTCGTAGAGCATCCTCTGTATTTTTACCAGAGCCTTTATATTCTCTTTACATGGTGAGTCCCATAAAGGCAGGAACCTGGTCTGTCTTACTCACTGCTGTGTCACCACAGTGCCAGGCTCATTGTCTGCATTCAAATGGTCATTGGATGAACAAACCCAAATGTAATTATTTATTTGTTTGTCTTTCCTCCAGAAACTTTAAGCTCCTTGATGGATGGATCTGTGGTTTATTAAACTGTTTCTTTTAATATTTAGCACTTAGCATAGGACTTAGCACATAGAAGTGTGTTGAATAATTTAACTTTGTCAGTTCCATCATTAATCTTTAAAATATATAGCATTGAGGAATATAGAGAAAGTATCCTTGTGATAGAGAGAGACATAGGGTGCTGAGGATTGTTCCTTTGTGTTTCACTTAAATAGGAAAAATACATATGAAAGACCTGGCACTACAAACTGTAAATGCCAAAGGACCTAACTCTGCTCTATGCTCTCACTACCCTTAATCTAGAAATAAGGAAAATAGAAATAGTTCTTGGAAGAATAATCTTAAAATAACCAGCCAAGAATTTATCAATAACAATAACAATAACAATAACAAAAGTGAGATTGCTGCTCATTAAATTGGTTTGTATGAACAAACCTTACCTAAGTTCCTTGATTCATGACATGGTGTATTTCTAATTCAACTTTACTGCCCACTGATCAATATATAAAAATTAGTTGCATTCTGGGCCCGGCTAGATAGCTCAGTGGATAAAGAGCGCGCCGGGGTACCACATGGGAGGCCCCGGGTTCGGTTCCCGGGGACCTCTCCAAGCGGGCAGACGGCCTTGAGAAAGGCAAGCCGCCGTGGGCGGGGCAGAGCCGCCGTGGGCAAGGCAAAAAGCCACCACGGGCAGGGCGGAGCCCCCACGGGCATGGCAAAGT
>PVKH010000755.1:0-34376 GCA_004027955.1 Chaetophractus vellerosus | reverse complement strand
TGTCCTTGACTTATGTTTAAGAGACTAGTAACAGTCATTGATGAGGATAACACAAACTTTTTTTATTTGAACTGCACCATAACATATTTCATACACATCAACACAGCACCCAAATAATAAGTTGATCTGTGAGGAAGTTAGAAAGTGAATATTGAGATCAACAGTATGTGTGACTGATCCTCCATGCAATTGACTGGTTTTTGATGATTCTTGACACATTTTGGAGCACAATTTGATATTAGGCACATTTCACATCCATTTCCAGCCTCTGAAGATGGCAACACATGCCTGCAATTGTGATTATGAAAATGTCATTAAGATAGTGTGTGTATGTACACTTTTTTAAAAACAATTTTTAAAAAAGGTTTAGATTACATAAGTGTTACATAAAAAATATGAGATTCCCATATGCCCCACTCTCTCCCCCTTCCACACTTTCCCACATTAACAACATTCTTCCTGAGTGTGGTACATTTGTTACAATTGATGAACCCATATAGAAGCATTGCTACTAACCATAGACTACAGTTTATAATATAGTTTACACTCTGTCCCACACAATTTTGTAAGTTATGACAAAATATGCAAAGGCCTGTATACTTTACTGCAATGTTATGCAAGACAAATCCAATGTCTCGAAAATGCCCCCATATTACATCAATTTTCCCCTCTCCCAACCCTCAGAACCTCTGTTGGCCACTGCCTTTACATCAATGATAAGAGTTCTTACAGGGCCGGTTGTGGCTCAATTGGTGGGGCGCCAGTTTGCCACATGGGAGGCCCCGGGTTCGGTTCCTGGTGCCTCCTTGAGCGGGCAGACTGCCTTGAGAAGGCGGGCCACTGTGGGCAGGGCAAAAGCCGCCGCGGGCAGGGCAAGCCTCCATGGGCAGGGTAAGCCCCCATGAGCAGGGCAAGCCGCCTGCGAGCAGGCAAGGCCACAGCACGGTGAGCTGACTTGGTGGGTCACCGCAACGGTGGGGGACACAAGCAGACACAGAAGAACGCAAAAAAAAAAAAATGCGAACACAGAGAGAACAAGCAGAAAGGGGGCGATATATAATAAAAATTTTAAAAAAAGAGTTCTTCCATTGCTAGAATAATAATTTCTATAGTAGAATAATAATAAGTCTATAGTAAAATAATAATGTCTACTTTAGTCCATTGTTTATTCCCTAATCTTGAGGATATGCTTTTACATAAACATACACACAAAAAAACCACGCCTATGGCAGTATAAATCATATTAACAATGGCTTTATTTGCAGAAACAATCAACTTCACAAATGATACTCCTTTCAAGTGTAAGATCATGTTTCATTGTATTTGCCATTAAGAAATAAGGACATTAGCTCCAACACACAGCATAGAAATAAGAGGATGGTCAAAATGGATTTTAAGTAATTTGGCAGTACTTAGACTTTGCTCTTCAGAGAAGACATTTTCTGTTGAATGGCAAGGGTTTATTAACTCCAAATGGAATAAAATGCTTTCTGCTCTTGTTCTGTTTACTTTGACTCTTATGGCTATTGCAGTTCTCTAAAAGTTGGGATTTTATTTACAATGAGTAAAAGAATACAATGTTCAGGGCTTATCTCTTCCCAGCTCCTTCTCTGGTTTTCAGATGGAACTTACAGCAAATTCTAGGCAATCCCTGTACTTGACCAGAAACAATGAATGAGCAGCTGTGCATAATATCAAAATGTTTGGAAACAGTCCTCATGAGCTTTATACCGAAGGCCAGAGGTACTTGGTACTTCCTATTTAGGAAGTGCATGTGTAATGGGAAGAACATGAGTTAGGCAGGTGGCACCCACCTGATTTTCTAAGTTCTGCTTCTTACTAACCTTGGAACATTTTACAAGACTCCTGAGCCTCATTTTTCTTGTCTATGTAAAATAGGGAGTATTTTCCTCCATATTTTGTACAAACATTAGGATTAATGTATGAAGAAGATCATATACACAGGGATTTAATAAACATAGCTATTAAGGTTACCTGAACAATTGTAAAGCAGACAGAGAATTAGAATATTCTGTTATAGGCATATTGTGATTCAAGCAATGGAAGATATTACAAAATTAATGTAGAGCCAGTGGCCACTGGACACTGGGGGCAGGAAGAGGGAAAAGCAGTTGTAATACAGGGGCTTTTTCGGGACTTGGGAATTATCCTGAGTGACATTGCAATGACAGATATAGGCCATTTTATATCAGCATATAACATGCAGAACTGTGTGGGAGAGAGTGTGGTCTACAATGTGAACTATGGTCCATGCTTAGTGACAAAGCCCCAGGATGTGTGTATCCATTGCAGGTGATGTGCCACACTAATGAAGGGTGTTTATGTGGGAGGTTGTGGGAGGAGTGGGAGGTGGAGCATATGGGAATCCCTATAATTTTTGTGTAACATTTATGTAAACTAAGTATCCTTTAAAAACAAAAAAAAATTATTAAAAAAAAAAAGAATAGCCCCCTAGTATTGTTAATCTGCCTTCCTAACTTCCGTCTGCCTGGGGCTGTTGGCCTAAGCTTTCTGCATTTGCCTCAGCATGATAGGGCATACTGTGAATTCTGCCCTGTACCCAGTTAATGCTTCACAAATTGATATTATTTTTCTTCAAGTCAACTACAATTTGTTTTCTTTTCTTAATGTACTAAACATTCACTGAGCTGAAGTTCCCAGAAAGACTAGTATCTGTATCTGACACTCCTACTTTCTCTGCTGTATGCTTTTAAAACCTTTATGTGCCCTTCTGCCAACAAAACTCAGCCCCACATTCTCCATACATGTTTTGACCTTGAAGTCAGAAGGATATTGTTTTGGTCAGCCACAGAAGTGCCTCTTGAAAATATACCAAAATTGGTCAATCTTTATAAAGGGTATTTATTTGGTAAGAGTAACTAGAACTCTCATACATTGCTGTGGTGGCTTAGAGCTGTGTTTACTCCTGAAAAACATGTTCTTTTTTAAGTTAAAACTTTACTTCAAATTCAAAAATTAAAATAACAGAAAAAGGCATCTCAACAAGTTATGGAAGCATTACTACTAAAAAATTCTTTCCAGGCACACTTATCTAATTTCAACAACCTATTCAATTGTTCCTCTAGTTTTCAGAAAGATACTCAGATTATTTAAATGGCATAGTCAAGGTCTCCTGATTAATGGAAAAAATGAAGAGAAGAAATGCATAGTTATATTCATATCTCACAAAACAAAATACCATATCATTTTTAAAAATCTTTAGCTCTAATATAGTACCTTTTTTGTTTATTTCTACAAAAGCATTACAACAATGTTGTTAACTATAGTCTATAAATTACATTAGTTATATTTTCCCCATATATCACCATATTCTTAAAACTTTGTAAGAGAAGAACATTTCTGCATTTATATTATGAATATTAATCCTCATCTTCTGCTCAAATCATTGTTATACATTCTATACATTCCCTATATTATCCTCCAGCTGTCCTCCAACTAACATTAACCTCCCTAGACTATTTGTTTCAGTCATAATCACATCCATAAATCAACAGTATTTGTTCTACTCATAATGTGCTAACATCAAGTTCATCTGTTACCACATATTTACATTTGACCCTTTAAAATATTCTACATATATCAAGCATCATCTGCCTTCTCAACCCTCATTCCATGTCCCACCAACCTACACTCCATAGTCCAACTCCATAAGTCTACTCGTTGCATTTAGTTCATATCAGTGAGGCTATACAATATTCATCCTTTCGTGCCTGGCTTATTTCACTCAACATAATGTCCCCAAGTTCCCAAAATGTTGTCATGTGCTTCCCCAATTGATTTCTTCTTACAGCTGAATAGTATTCCATTATATGAATATACCACATCTTGTTTATCCATATATCAGTTGACAGGCACTTAGGCTGTTTCCATTCTTCAGCAATTGTGAATAATGCCACTCTGAACATCAGTGTGCCAATATCTGTTCAGATACTTGCTTTAAGTCCTTCTGAATATATTCCTAGTAGCAGGATTGCCGGATCATATGACAGTTCTGTAGTTTCCTGAGGAACTGCCAAAGAAGCTGCACCATCTTACAGTCCCACCAACAGTGAAGGAGTGTTTCCATTTCTCCACATTCTCTCCAGCACTTGTAGTTTTCTGTATTTTTTAATTATAGCCATTCTGTATGGTGTGAGATGGTATCTCATTTTAGTTTTAATCTGCATTTCCCTAATAGCTAATTGAACATATTTTCATGTGCCTTTTGGCCATTTGTATCTCCACATTGGAAAAATGTCTATTCAATTATTTTGCCCATTTTTTAATTGGGTTACATGTTGTTTTGTAGTTAAGTTGTATGATCTCTTTATATAACATGGAGATAAATCCCATATCAGACATGTAGTTTCCGAAGATTTTTTTCCCATTGAGTTGGTTGTCTTCACATTCCTTTTTTTTATTTAAAAAAATTTATTTATGTGTTTATTTTATTTTTACCCATTTTACCTCCCCTTCCCCCCGGTTTTTGCTGTTTTTGTGTCCATTTGCTGTGCAATTCTCTGTGTCTGTTTCCTGTCTCTCTTCTCATACTTTTCCACCTGTCTTTACTGGGATTCGATCCTGGGAATCTCTGTGGGAGAGAGGCGTCCTGCCACCTGCACCACCTAGTTCCTGGTTTTTCAGTGCATCTCGTCTTGGTTCTCCCTTGTGTCACTCTCTTGTTAGGTCATCATCTTGCTGCATGACTCAGCGGGGCCTGGTGGTGCAGTGCACCCTTGTGAGTGGTCTGGGGGGCTCATCCACTCGTGGGGCCTTGGTGGCACATCTGCTCATGGGGCCTCACGGTGCACCTGCACCCAGACCTGGTGGGCTCACCCACTTGTGGGGCCTGAGGCCCACACACCTTTTATATTTTCCTTTTATTTTTACTGGAAGGTCCTGGGGATCAAACCCAGGTTCCTCCATATGGGTGACAGATGCCCAACCATTTGAGCCACATCTGCCACCTTCACTTTCTTAACAAAACCATTTTAAATACAAAAGTTTAATAGGCAGTCCTATTTATCTATTTTTCTTTTGTTGCTTGTGCTTTGTGTATAAGGTCCAAGAAGCCACCAAAAACCACATGATCTTGAAGATGTTTCCCTACATGTTCTTAACCTTAACCCATTCCTGTAGGTGTGAACCCATTGCAAGTAGGACCTTTTGATGAGATTATTTCAGTTAAGGTGAGGCCCACTTCAATCATGATGGGACTTACTCTTATTACTGGATCCCTTTATACGTGGAATGAAATTCAGGCATACAGAGAGAAAACCACAGAGGGGGCTGCCAGAAGCCAAAATCAACAAAACCCAGAGGAGAAAGGAAAGTCTGGAAGAGGCCAATTTGTGACTTGTCATGTGACAAGTTATTGACCAAAGATCCCTGGACACCAGCCCCAGAATATCACAGTGTTCAGGGAGAAAGCATTACCTGGTGATTCCTTTATTTGGACTTTCTTTTAGCCTCAAAACCATAAGTTAATAAATTCCCATAATTTAAGCCAGCCCATTGCTTGTTGTTTGCCTGAGCAGCCCTGGAAACTAAAACAATTGTTGACTGAAATAAAATATTATTTAGTGACTTTGGAAAAGTGTTTTTCAGTTTTGTATAAAGTTAAGTATATACTTACCATATGATCCAGCAGTCTCCCTTCTAGGTATTCACCAAAAAGAAATGAAAAACTATTTTCACACAACTTGTATGCTTATGTTCACTGCGGATTTACTCATAATTGCTAAACAAAGAAAAAACCCAAATGTTCTTCACCTGTCAATTGAATAAACAAACTGTCATAAATCCATAAAACGGAACTACTAGTCAGGCATAAAAGAGAAACAACAGAATATTGATATTCACAGCAGCATGGATGAAGCACAAATGTTTTATGCTAAGTGAAAGAAGAGAGAGTCAATGCAAACAGTGGGCACAGAAGTGAAATAAGTGATCGCCAGAGTCCAGGGTTTTGAGGAGAACTTGGCTATTAAGGGGCAGGCAGGATTTGGGGGGATGACGGAACCGTTCTAGATCTTGGTTGTGGTGATGGCTCTATAACTGTACACTGAAAAGAGCAGATTTTACTCTATGTAAATTATACCTTAATAAAAAGACAACCTCTTTTCTTCAGCTTTTTATAACTTACAATGCACTTTTCATACGTCATCAATTTGATCTTCAAAGAATTTAGTTGGTCGATATTCTTCTCCTTATTTCATAGGTAAGGAATGAAACTTTGACAACAAACCCAGGATCAACGTTAGGTTACATGAGTCTCTGTTAGACAGTAAGATGCTGAAGCACGTTTCCACAAACATAAGCTGCTTGATGCTTTAAAAGCACCACATGGTATTTTTCCCATCAAATAGTTTTGCAATGGGCAATATACCAAAGTGTCATGTTTTAATGTTATTACTTCTCATCCTTGGAAAAAGGTGTGAATTTTCCTGGAATCACTGACTATCCGTTGAAGTTTCATATTTTGTTCCCTTGTTCTATTGTTCTTTTCCTGCAAAAAGTGCTTTAAAAATTTACATCCGCAGACCCCCTACCAAACTACTGAAAGGAAGTTGCTCTTAGAATCTAAAAATAGGTTAGTTTTGTTTCTTCCTATAAATTTTCTCTTCAGAGATGGTAAATTAGACAAGCTAGTAGGTCAGCTTTGAAGACACTTGAAACAGACATGTGGTGCCATACAGATTACTTTTCTTTAGTGAGACAGATGTTTTTCCAGCCTCTTTTCACCATAGAAAAAGAAGGCCACACAAAGGAATTAAAATCTCCTGCAGCAAGGCAGAATGACTCCTCACCCTCAACCTAAAGGACTCTCAAGAAAGCAATAGCAGATCTCTTCTCTCCCAAAATGTAACCATCAGATGGAATTAAGAAGCCAAACCAGAACATTAATTGTTTTCCAGTTATTCAGACTGGTGACCCAAACAGAGCTTATCTTTCTTTCCCTGGAATAATTAGAGAACAATCCCACCTTCTACCTAGTTAAAGAAATGGAGGTAGATTTCAAGAGGGAACAAGACAGATATTGTCATATGAACTGAAAGGGAATTTTCTTTGGTCTCTTATAACTGATCATATTAATTAAAAGGGATGGAATAGTGGAGAACAGATTATTGAGCCTGTGGTTATTTTGCTTTGAACTAGGATAGGGTACTGAATTTGGAGTTACTTCCCTGTCAGCACCTTGTTATAGGTAGTTTTAAGCAAGGCCTGTGGATTTTGTCTGATGGTTTGGACTCTTGGATTCATGTGATGGAAAATAAATTAAAATAGCTTAGAGTGGTATGTTTGTTACAATATCACCGTGGAGTCGAAAGATTAAAAAAATGCCAGGTTTGTAGAAGAGCACAAATGAGGTGCTGGAATTTCATCAAGGGTCTCTGTAATAGGTTCCACTCCTTATGTGCAACTGATTCATTATCTGCTCTCTCCATGAACTGGCTTCCTTTCAGCCTCATAACAGAAATCATAATCTATGGAGCTGCTACTGAGTTTGCATAGTATAATCCAAGCCATGATGAATACTTGACTTCTTTCTTTTTCCAACCAATGATCCAATTTAAAAAAAACGTACTGTGGTAACATATATATAACACAAAAGTTCTCGTTGTAACCACTTTCACCTGTAAAATTCAGTAATACTAATTGCATTAACAATTTTGTGTTCCAACATTACAAAAATTTTCCATAATCCCAAACAGAAACTTTGTACCCCATTAACACCTCATTCCACTCCCCTCCAGCCCCTGGTAACCTTTAATCTACTTTCTCTCACTATGAATTTGAGTATTCTAGGTATTTATAATAAATGAGATTTTATACTTTTTGACCTTTTGTGTCTGGTGTATTTCACTCAGGATAATGTCTTTAAGGTTACAATTCCATTATAATATATACCAGAACCTTCTTTCTTTTTACAGCTGAATAATATTCCATTTTATGTATATACCACATTTTATCAATAATATTTTGATGGACACTTGAGTTGCTTCCACATTTTGGTATTGTGAAAAATGCTGCTATGAACATGTGTGCAAATATCTGTTCAACTTCTTGCTTTCAATTCTTTTGGATATTTACCCAGAAATAGAATAACTTCCAGGCCATATGGTAATTCTCTATTTATCTTTTGGAGGAATCGCCAAGCTATTTTTCACAATGGTTGCACTATTCTACATTCCCATCAACAGTGCATGAGGTTCCTAATACTCTAAATTATTATTTTCTCTTTACTTTTTTCTTTTTTTTTTTTGAAATACTAGTCATCTTAGTGGATGTGAAACAATCCAAAATTTTTTATGAAAAATTTTATTGATCAAATTTATGTTAGATGTCCCTCTCTAGACCAAAATTTATAAACAGAGGAATGGGCACTAGATTAATCAATCTTAAGTAGGTACTGAACTTCGGACAAACAAATTGCATATGGATATGGAAATTGTTTCTAATATATGGTTTCTATACCTGCCACTAAATCAATAGTGTCAGGGGAAATTTCTACTCAAGCAGTGATCGGCCAACATTCTAGCTACCATTTAGTCTAAAAGTGTGGTGCAGAAATACTTTCTATCAGAGTCATCAGAGATCCTATATAAAATGTGGTTTCCTGGGCTATATACCACAGATTTCTCATTTTGGAATCCAAGAATTGGAATTGGATCTGGGAATATCATCATAGTCCCGAGGAAATTATTATGAACACTAAAGATAGATGCCCAGTGTTTCATGTCTTTCATTTACAAATTCAAAATGATGAGTTAGAGGCTTACTAATGTCCCTTTCAGCTCCACAAATAGACTCTTAGGAAGTGTAAAATCTAAAATCTATCATCTAACTATATAAAACTATTTGACTACTGGCCAGATGTAGATTTTGCAAGGTTACCATCTTTGTCAATTTTGTTCACTAATGTATCCCTGGCACTTAGAACAGTGACTGGCACATAGTAGGCACTCAATAAATATTTGCTACATGCAATTTAACATTAAATTATTAATGTTCTTGTGAATATTATTTAGCTGTCAACTTACTAACAGGTACAAAAGAAGAACAATGACATTGTTGTCTAAGAATATGCTCATAGTGATGCAAAATATTAATTTTATAAGACAACACTGTCTCACTACAATTTTAATTTTAATTTCCCTAAATTACTAATGAAATTAAGAACTTTACATAATTTCATCAGCCATTTGGCTGCAATTAAATTTCAAGGAAACTGGAACTCTTAAGTTACTCCTTCAAGCAACTCTCCAGAGAAAATTCCCTTCAACTTGAAATTCCCTTTAACTTTAACTTGAAAAGAGCAAATCTGTTATTTTGTGTCAAGTATATGGACACTCACATTATGAGGACCATGGGAAAGGACTAGACCTTCGTCTTTACCTGGAACAGGTGACAAGGAAAATAACGTGAAAGGAAAGCCACAGAGAATCTTTGTCTTCTCAACTAGATGACAAGCCAACTCTGAAGAGAAAACAAGCCTGTAGGTAAAGTACAAATGAAACTAAGTTTTGAATAAAGAGCCAAGTCTTCCTATGTCAGCACATGTAGAAATACTAGCTAACTAGTGATTTTTAGTTGTGTCAACTCTGGCCATTTCTAGAAGGTTATGTTTTTTTTCTAAGAAAAATGGAAAAATACTGCTAAGTACAGCTAAAGAGCTGTGGCTAAGCCAATCCAGGCAAGCCCAAGGCAATTTTTTTCAGGGAGCCCTTTCACTGCTTTCTCTACATCCTGAGGAGTGTCAGGCCCCTGCTTGTTTATAATGATAGAGGTGGAGACTTAACTGGAAAAAATAACCTCTGGAAACCTCTTCAACTTCTGGGAGCCACCTCCTGCTCCCAAGCCTTGTATGTCCACCTACTTCTCTGTAAGCCTGATGAAACTGGACTTGAGCAGCAATTCCATTCTAAGTGCCAGAGCAAGCAGCTACTTTGACTCTCCAGGGCCTCTCTCGACAGTGTCTTTCTGCTGTAAGCCCTGGAGACAGCAGGCTGACTAATGTGGTCCCCTCTGCATAGGGATATGTCAGCCTAGATCTGCCAGGGGTCTCTCTGGATGACCTGGTCATATGCAGGCTAACATTTCAACAGAAAGAGCCACGCTCCTGCAGAGAAGAGCTGGCTCCCTGTAGGAAAATCATATGGAAAGAATGACTCCCCCACTCTTTGGAGAAATTAAAGTCTGTCTAAGATGTCTGTTGTTTTTCTACTCCAAAAGAGATCCATTGACAGAAAAGACACATTGCAATCAGTTAGGCTCTTGTGGCTAATTTAATTCCTAAGAAGAAAAGCAGGAAAGACTACTGGAATATAGTGCCACTTCTGATTTTCCCCCCTCAAAACAAATACTCTGTCATTCAGAAGAGTCACTTTGTCACATTGCATTACCTAATGGAGTTACAAAAACCCCTAATTCAAAAAATTCTGTCTCCTCTTTAAAACCACATGTGACTTAAACCTATTTACAATAGAAGTAAGTGGCTGCCAGCTCACAAGTGCTTATCCTTGAGTATGATGAGATAGAGCGAAGATGGCACAAGATGCAGGTCAGGAAGCCTGCCAATTGCCAAGAGGAAGGGTCTCTTTCTTGCAGATTATCAGTGGAGCAAATTATTGGTAAAACAGGTTGGAGGAAACAAATTATAAATTATAGCAGCTGCAGTCTCTGAAACATCTTAATCCTTTGGTACCTTCATCTGATTGCCCATGGTGATATTTCGTATTCAATAATGCCATTTTTTATGTACCATTCCATAAAAAAAGAGTACCTTGTGAGCATATGTCTGTCTGCATTCATGCCCAGCAAGTGGGGAGAGGGAAGACTTAATTGTATATGAGGGAGATAATGTCAAAACAGGAAGATTGGGAGTTTGCAATGCTAATTTTGGAGAGGGCATTCCAGGCACAGATGGTAAAACATTGAGTGTTAGGGTAAATCCTGATAATTTTGTTTTTCAAAACAGGAAATGAGTCATAACAAAAGATGCTGGCCCTCTAAGGAGTCATATCACGATAAAACTTTTATGTCTTAGAAATAGGCTAAGATGTTTTTCCTCATAAAAAAGATTGCAAGGAATTAAATTACACAATCATATTTACAAATCAAAGAGTTGTTAGTAATGTCAATCAAATAATTTGAAAATGGTGGGAATCAGGAGAAAAAAGAGAGTACCCAATAAGAAAACAATACTGAGACTGTCAGGGTTAACATGGCAAGCATGTGAACATGGGCTGTAATATTCCATTTAAGTTGTTGAATTTATGTGTGTAGAGTTGTTTACAGCATTCCCTTTTCATCCTTTCAGTATCTGTGGGATCAACAGTGAATATCTTGCCTTTTGTTTCTAATATTGACAATTTCTGTCTTCTCTCTTATTGTTACTCTTGAGAGAATTTCATCAATTTTGTTTACCTTTTCAAAGAATCTACTTTTTGTTCCATTGTATTCTTCATCTTTTGTTTTTGTTTTTAATTTTGTTCGTTTCTGCTCTCTCTGCCCTTCATTCTACTTGATTTAGGTTTATTTTCCTCTTCCTTCTTCATTCTTGAGATGAAAATTTACATTATAATTTGTAAAATTTTGTTCTTTTCTAATTTAAACATTTGTTGCTAAAACTTTCTCTCAAAGCACTCTTTAATCCACATCCAACAATTTTTTTTCATTTTCATGCATTTCATTGTATTTTCTAAATTATGTTAAGATGTCCTCTTTGACTCTTAGATTATTTAGAAATTTGTTGGTTAATTCATCAGAGATTGGGGATTTTCTTGTTATGCTTCTGTTACTAATTTTTGGTTTTATTCCATGTAGTCTGAAAACATGTTGTATGACTTGAAATCCTTTAAAAGTGTTAATATTTGAATGATGGCACAGGGCATGATCCACCCTGGTTAGAATTCCAAGTGCATTTGGGTGGAGGGTCCTATAAATAGAAATTGTATCTACTTGGTTTACGGTGTTCATTAGTTCTTTTATATCCTTTTTTATTTCCTATTTGTTGGTTCTGTGTATTACTGAAAAAGGAGAGCTCAAGTCTTCAACTATAATTGTGGACTTATCTATTTTTCTTTTCAGTTCTGTTAGTTTTTGATTTGTGCAATTCTGTTGCACAGAATCTGTTGTTAGGTGCACATTTAGAATTGTTAAGTCTTCTTGGTAAGTCATCCCTTTTATCAATATGTAATGTCTGTTTTCCCTAGCACTTTTCTTTGTTCTGAAGTCTACTTTGTCTAATATTAATATAGCCACTTAATATTTATTTTGATACATCTTTGCATGATATATATTTTTTCTACTTCTCTCCTACATATACCATTACAGTTGAAGTGAATTTCTTGTAGACAACATGTAGTTGTATCATGTATTTGTATTCTATCTGAAAATCTTTGTCTTTCAGTCTGTGTATCTAGACTCTTTACACTGAATGTGAGTACTGGTATGTTTGGGATTAGGCCTGAAATTTTATCATTTGTTTTCCATTTGTTCCTTCTGTTCTTGGTTTCTCTATTTCACTTTCCCTATCTTCATTTGGATTATTGAACCTTTTAATTATTTCATTTTAATTTATTTATTGTGACATTGACAATCTCGTTCCATATTTTTAGTGGTCACTCTAGGGATGTCAAATGTATTTTTTTCACAATCTATTTAGAATCAATATTTTACTATTCCATTTGAAATGTAGAAACATTACTTCCATATAGGATTCCTTACCCTACTCACCCCATTCCCCTTATGCTATAGTACAAGGGCTCTTAACAAGGGGTCCATGGGCTTGAATTGAAATCCAAAAAAACATTATTCTTGTGGGGATGTTGGTGCAGATGTGGTATATTTATTAAATAATACACAATTTAGTGTGGAATTAGTAAGGGGTCCGTGGTTTTCACCTGACTGGCAAAGGGGTCTGTGGAACAAAAAAAGTTAGGAACCCCTGCTATAGTAGTTGTATTATATAACTACATACATTAGAAACCTATGTTGGAATTTTATACTCTATTCTTTCAACTGTCAAACATTTTGTAAAAAACTCAAGAGAAGACTAGTCTATTATGTTTACCCAAATAGCCACCAGTTGTGTTGCTCTTCCCTTATTCCTGATGTTTCAAGTTTCTTTCCATATAATTTCCCCTCTATCTGAAGAACTTCCTTAAAAATTATTTTAGAGCAAGTCTACAGTCTACCAATTCATTTAGTTTTCCTTCAACTAAGTGTTTTCATTTCACCTTCATTCCTAAATGATATATTTGCTGGATATAGAATTCAGGAGTCTTTTTTTCAGCACTTTAAAAATATTGTGTCACTTTTTTCTGCTCTCCATTTTTGTATTAATCCACCAAAGTGCTGCTGATGCGAAGTACCAGAAATCTGTTGGCTTTTTATAGAGGGTATTTATTTGGTGTAAAAGCTTAAAGTTACAAGGCCATTAAAAAGTCCAACTTAAGATTGCTTTCTCACCCAAGTCAGTTGCCACATGTTGCAGCAAAATGGTCACCGATCACTGGCTGCTCCCTGCCTTCCCCTCTGGGCTTCCTCTTCCTCTTGAGGCTCCGTATCTTCGTGATTTCAGCTGCAGGCTGGCATAGGACTTGTCTCTCAGGGCTTCCTGTTTCAGTCTTGGCTCTCTTTCCAAGGTCAGCTGTCAGCTATCAGGCAAAAAGTTTCATCTCTCCCAGGGCTCCAGCTGTTTGAAACTTCTCCTTTCTGTCACATGGCAGGATAAAAAAAATGACAAGAGACAACCAGCAAGATGGTGGCAGAGTAAGGAGCTCCTAGAGTCAGCTAGTGCTACAGGGCAGTTAAGTAATCACCCAGAACTATCTAAAGCACCGTTTGGGGGCTCCAGGACACCAGAAGAGCATCCTGCAACATCCTTGAAGGAATGGAAGGAGGAGAGAAGATCTGCAGAGAAGATTCATAAGTAGAGCACTCCATTCCACGGAGGCCAGTGTCCATCCTCCACTGGAGGCACAAGCCGCCTCGGGAGCTGTTCATGGCTGGAACTGGAAGTTCCACTTCCCAAAAACAGGGGAGGAGGAGACATTTGGGCACCAACTTCAGCTACTGATTAGTAAATTCGGCGGGGTAAAGTATAATCCTAAGAATAACTAAAATTTAAACCTGTCCAAGTCAGAAAAAGGCTGGTAGACACCATTTTAACTGTCCTGGCATGAGGAGAAGTGGAGCGGACTGAAAATCACAGTGCTCGTAGGGGCCCACTTCTTTCCATCCAGTTCGGATGGAAAGCTCTAGCCTAAGCCCTTGCCCCACTTCTGTCAGGGAGGAAGCTGGGGGGCCCTGCGCCAACTCACCAGGAAAATACAGGCCACTCCACAGAGGCTGATGATCCTCCTACTCTGGCAGCGCAAGCCACCTCAGGAGCTATTCTGTGGCTGGAATTTGAAGCTTCATTTCCTAAACACAGGGGAGGAAGAGACAGTTGGTCACCAACTTCAGTTACTGATTACTAAATTTGGCTGTCTAAAGTATAATCCTAAGAACAGCTAAAGTTGGAATCGGTCCAAGTCAGAAAGAGGGTGGTAGTGGCCATTTTGACTCCTCCCCTGGCATAAAGGGAGGGGGGCTGACTGAAAATCACAGTGAAGGTAGAGGCTGGCTTCTTTCACCCAGATCTGCCTGCAGCCCTAGCCTAGGCTTCAGCCCTACCTCTAGCAGGGAGGAAGCTGATGGGCCCTGTACCAGCCTCTCTGGGTAACTGCAGGTACATTCAGCTGGCAAAAACTGAATAATCGGAAGTCTACCGGGGCAACTGTGGTCATTTTGGACCGGCACAGCATAGACTGCTGCCTACACCTGTACCTCCATCCCTGCCCCACCCCAGGCAAGGGAGAAATGGGTATGAAGCTTTATCAGTCCCTCTGGGCAACTACAGTCGAGGCCTGCATGACTTGGATTATTACACAGGGCTGTGGCTCTGTCCCTACCCCTGGCAAAGGAGAAAATTGGAAGAAGCTTCACTGGCCCCAGGGGCAATAAGGCAACTTGAGGTGCCATAGCTTACTGCACCAATTACATCCTTGGCTCCTACTATACAGCCAGCAAGGGAGAAGGGGCAAGAAAGCCCTAAACTAAAGAGAGAAACTGCACCCAGAATAAATACATCTAGTAAGCCAGATGCCAAGACACCAACAAAAAATTACAATCCACACCCAGAAAGAGGAAGATATGGCCCACTTAAAGGAAAAAGATAAGCTTCCAGATGACATAAAGGAGTTGAGAAAACTAATCATAGATCTTCAAACAAATCTCCTTAATAAATTCAGAGAGATGGCTAAAGAGATTAAGGATATTAAGAAGACATTGGATGAGCACAAAGAAGAATTTGAAAGCATACTAGAAAGATAGCAGATCTTATGGCAACGAGAGGTCCAATAAATGAAATAAAAAATACACTGGAGGAAGCAATGTGGCTCAAGTGATTGGTTTCCCATCTACCATATAGAGGGTCCCTGGTTCGGTTCCCAAGGCCACCTGGTGAAAGCAAGCTGGCCGGCATAGAGAGCTGGCCCATGCAGAGAGCTAGCCCACATGGAGAGTTGGCACAACAAGGTGATGCAACAAAAAGAGACACAGGGGAGAGACACAACAAACCAGAGAGCTACAGTGGCTCAAGCGATTGAGTGCCTCTCTCCCATGTCAGAAAGTCCCAGGATTGGTTCCCAGTGTCTCCTAAAGAGAAGACGAGAAGAGAAGAGCAGCAGACACAGAAGAATGTGCAGCGAATGGACAAGAGAGCAGACAACAAGTGCAAGCAGCAGTGGGGGTGGAATAAATAAATAAATAAATCTTTTTTAAAAATACACTGGAAACATAATAGCAGATTTAAGGAGGCAGAAGAAGGGATTGAGCTTGAAGAAATGGCTTACAAAAGCAAACATACAAAAGTACAGATGAAGAAAATTATGGAAAAAATTGAACAAGGTCTCAGGGAACTAAGCAACAGCAAGAAAAGTACAAACATATATGTCACAGGTGTCCCATAGGGAGAAGAGAATGGAAAAGGGACAGAGGGAATATTTGAAGAAATAATGGTAGAAAATTTCCCAACCCTATTGAAAGACATAGGTATCCATGTCCAAGAAGCAAAATGTATTCCTATCCGAATAAATCCAAATATACCAACTCCAAGACACATACTAATCAGAATAGCAAATGCCAAAGACAGAGAGAGAATTCTGAGAGACACAAGAGAAAAGCAATGCATAACCTATAAACAATACCCAATTAGATTAAGTGCCGATTTCTTATCAGAAACCATGGAGGCAGGAAGGCGGTGGTATGATATATTTAAGATACTGCAAGAGAAAAACTGCCAGCCAAGAATTTTATATCCAGCTAGATTATCTTTCATAAATGAGGGTGAGTTTAGAATATTCACAGCTAAACAGAAACTGGGAAGTTTTTAACAAAAAGACCAGCTTTGCAGGAAATACTAAAGGGTGTGCTACAGTCTGAGAAAAAAAAAAAAGAGAAGAGAGGCTTGAAGAGTCTAGAAATGAAGATTTTACCAGTAAAATAACTAAAAGTTTCAAAAGAATGTCTTAGCATTTGGCTTACTAGATGTATTTATTCTGACAGATAAAACCTAAATGTCAAATTGGGTGAAATAAGAACTGCTTTTACAGTAATAACATTGATTGTTAGTGGATTAAACTCCCCAATCAAATGATACAGAATAGATAAGAAAATATGAGCCACCTATATGCTGTCTGCAAGAAACTCACCTTAGACCCAGGGATACCAATAGATTGAAAGTGAAAGCCTGGAAGAATATTTTCCACACATGCAGTAACAACAGCCAAAAAAAAAAAAAAAAAAAGCTGGAGTACCAATACTTATATTAGATGAAATAGGCTTTAAAAGACATTAGTAATGCACAATCTGTGGAGCAAGTCAGGAAAAAAAATCCCATTTATCATAGCAACTAAAAGAATCAAATATTTAGGAACAAACTTAACCAACAATGTAAAGTACTTGTATTCAGAAAACTACAACTCATTGTTAAAGAAATCAAAGAAGACCTAAATAATTGGAAGAACATTCCAGGCTCATGGATTGGAAAATTAAATATCATTAAGATGTCAATTTTACCCAAATTGATATACAGATTCAATGCAATTTCAATAAAAATTCCACCAGCATTTTAAAAAATAAATGGAAAACACAAATTTCAAATTTATTTGGAAGCATAAGGGGTCCAGAAACATCTTAAAAAGGAAAAGAAAAGTTGTAAGACTCTCATTTCCAGACTTTAAGTCATATTACCTAGTTACAATGGTAACTAGCATGGTACTGGCATACAGACAGACACATAGACCAGTGGAACTGACTTATGGTTCAGAAACAGTCCCTCACTTCTGTGGTCAAGTGATTTTTGACAAACCTGTCAAACCCACCCAACTGGGGCAGAACAGTCCATTCAACAAATGGTGATAGGAGAACTGGATATCCAAAGCCAAAAGAAGGAAAGATCTCTAGTTCACACCTTATACAAAAAGTAGGTCAAAATGGATCAAAAACCTAAATATAAAAGCAAGAACCATAAACCTTTTAAATGAAAATGTAGGAAAACCTTTTCAAGACCTGGTGGTAGGTGGTGGATTCTTAAAGGAGATAAAAGGAAGACTGAGATGGATTACTGATGTTTAATGTAGGCAGAAGTTTTAATTAACTTTACTGTAAAAGTGTGGAAATGTATAGAGTTGATGGTAACACATTATAGTGAGTAACAGCTGGTTTATAATTGGGAATGTGGCTGAAAAGGGTAGTCTAGGGATGAAAATATCAATTGAAAGAGACCTGGAGAATAATCTAGGGTCTGAATATCAGAGCAAACCCAGAGGTGGATGAGAATAGAGGTTGATGGTACAGATGCAAGAATGTCTTTGGTGAGCTAGAGCAGATGTACATCAGCATTGCAGGGTGGTAGGAATGTGGAGAAGCAGGGGAAAAATACAACTGGAATGACTCATGGACTGTGATGAACAGTAATGTAATATTCATGCATCTATGCCAAAGATGTGTTGTTAATGGGAGAATATAGAAAAAGTGTGCCACATGTTCACTACGGACCTGGTAATAGTCTGATGATATTATCTCTTATTCACGGTGTGGTATGTTGATAGAGGGGTGTTGTATGGGAATCCTATACATGTGCATGATTGTTTTGTAAGTTTACAACTTCTGTCATAAAAACATATTCAACAAATAATAATATGGTGAATTGGGGGAAAAATACACCAAATGTAAGATAAGGACTGTAGTTAGTAGTAAGATGTTGGCGATATTCTTTCATAATTTATAAAAAATGTCTCAACAATGCAAGGTGTTGGTGGAGGGTTGATGTATGGGACCCCTGTATGATGTTATGAATGTTTGCTTTTTAAGTTCACAACTTTTACTATACATTTATTGTTTATATATGTTCATGTATAAATGATATAATAATAATAATAGGGTGGGCTGGAGGAAAAGTACACCAAATGTAAGATAAAAACAATGACAGAGCTCCCTCTTCCCGTGGTCTTCTCATGTCTGTCTGTCCGTGTGAGTGTCCATCTATATCAGAACCACCACGGGGGCAGGAACTCAACCTCAGTCATGCCTTACTGACATAGTCGAATCAAAAGGCTCTAATCTTAACAGGTAATCTAATCAAAGCTGCCTCAGCTGAATTTAACACAACCAAAGGGTATTACACTCAGAGAAATAGATTATTTTACAAACCTATTATTTCCCTTTTTGGGATTCATAAAATAATATCAAACTGCCACAATTATTAATGATAAGAAATCCACAGTCATCCACATGCTTGTTCTCCTATAAGTAAGTCATCATTTTTCTCTGGCTATTTTCAAGGTTTTTTCTTTGTGTTTAGATTTCATTGGTTTGTTTAAAATATGTCTGATTGCAGATTTCCTATGTGAGGTGTGCTTATCTTTTTGAATCTGTAGGTTGTGTTTCTTGCCAAACGTAAGATGTTTTCAGCTGTCATTTCTTCATGGGTCAGCCCCATTTTCTTTCTCCTTCCTTATAAGACTCTGATAACACAAATAGACTTTTTGTTGTTATCCTACAGGTTGTGGAGCCTCCGCATAGTTTTTCCAAAAGTTTCTCTTATTCAGATTGCATAATTTCTGTTTGTCTGTCTGCAAATTCACTATTTTCTTTCACAGCTACATTCTGTTTGAGTTCATCCAATGAGTGTTTTATTAGGGTAAATGTAATTTTCATTTCTAAACTTTCCATTTGTTTCTTCTTTATATCTTCTATTTCTTTGCTGACACTTTAAATTTTAACACTTTTCTTAAGGGTAGTCACAATTTCTAGTTTATTTAACAGCTCCTTTAAAGTCTTTGCCAGATAATTCCAATCCCCATGTCAGCTGGGTGTTGGCATCTCTTGACTCTTTTCTCAGGAGAGTTGAATTTTTAATGATTCTTTTTATGATATACATTTTCAAAACTTTTATAGTGGTCTTAAGATATGTCCCAGGTATGTGTCATCAGTCAAATGGGTGGTGGCCTATCCATCAGTTCAGTTCTTAGAGATTTTGGTATGCTAATTATGATCAGATTCTCAAACACAGAGCTTGGAAGTGAGCTCTGGAGTTCATAAACAGATGTATGAGGTAGCTTTTCTTGGCTCCTTCCTCTGCATGATATCCTTGGTTCTTTCCATTTCCCTCGGGCTTCTTTTATGGTCCTTTGAACAGTAACCTCAGTCTCTGGCTACCTTTCTCTGCTGTGCATTTCCACAATTAAGACTCATATGATTAGATTGTGCTCCCTCAGTAATCAAGAATAATTTCCCCATCTTGAGGTACTTAACCTTAATCACAGCTTCCATGTTCCTTTTGCCATGTGAGGAAACATATTTACAAATTCTAGGAATTAGGGCATGGACATCTTTGGGGGACAATTATTCTACCTGCTCTATCTACCACAGTCTACCTTTATCTTCTTCCAAAACATAATAGTGGGAAAGGCAAAGGAAAAGAATTATAGATAGTCTGGCTTGAAAAAGAAGAAAATGGAAAAGAAAAGGAGTCACTGGTACCAAGCAGTTTTGAAATGTATCCAGGTAAACTCCATTTGCTATCAAGGTGTGAGAATAGTCCTATGTGGCTTGTGGCTCCTAACTCTGGGCTCACCGTTCTGTATCCTGGACTTGTGTCTTGCTCTTTGGGCTCCTAGCATTGCCCCCTGGGCTTGAAGCTCTGCCCTCTGAATCATACTCCCCTTTACATGAAATACATCATGTGTGTGTGTTTGGACCTGAGTAGTGAGAATGTTTGGGGTCTTTCATTGTGTACTCTCTCTGTCCCTTTCCTTTCAAGCTAGCAGAGGTTCCACTTATAAAGAATTCTCAAGAACACCGTGGGTCTCCTGTGTATGTCAACCAGGATTCACTTCATTAGATAAGAAGTTCAACTACAGGTCTTTTATATATAACCCCTTCTTTATTTTGACTTTAGATGAGATGGCTGAGGGACATGACTTGAAATTCCAAGATGTTTCCTGGTTTGATTGTGTGAATCTATGAGCCACACCCTGAATCTCATCAAATAACCTTTCTTGTGATTGAATACTCAGACATTTTGATCTTTCTAAGATAATAGGAAAGGTTGTACAGCTCTTCCCTTGGTCTTTTTTTGAGAAAACTCCTTAATGATAATCGATTTCTTAATTTTAGCAGCTTGTGCCATTTTATCCACTGAAAATGTTCATTGGATAGGCTGAACATTTTCAAAACTATCAATCCTGGTTCCTTCTTTTTTACAGTTCTTCCTTTAATTTATCTCTCTCCTCTCCAATCTTACTATAAGCAACAAGAAGAAATGAGACCACATCTTCAACATCTTACTCAGAAATCTCCTCAGCTAAATGTTCATGTTCTTTACTCTCTTGTTCCGCTTTCCACTTAATTGCAGGGCATAACTGTATTGAACTTGCTGTCAACACATAACAGTCTCCTTTTTTCCTCCAGTTTCCAATAGCACATTCCTCATTTTCTTCTGATCCCTCACCAGGGGTGCCTTTAAGGCCCATATTTCTACTAACAGTCTGGTCACAGTATTGCGATATTCTCTGAGGCAGTTGATGGTTTTCCTACCACATTCCTCACTTCCTTCAAAACCCACACTGACAGAATCTTTAACATCCGTGTTCTACTAACCAGCTGTTCAAAAAGATCTAGAATATTGCTGTCATGTTTATCAAAAACTCTTTCAACCTCTTCCCATTGTCCAATTCTCAAGCCACTTTTGCATCTTTAGATGTATGTTACAATAGCACCATGATTTCTGGTACCAACATCTGTATTCGTTTTATATTGTTGCTGTAACATATTTGCACAAACTGAGTGACTTAATACAAATATATTACCTTATAGACCAACGTGGCTCTCACCAGGCTAAATTTAAGATATTGGCAAGACTGCACTGCTTTCTGGAGCCTCTAGGTGAGAAGCCTTTACCTTGCCTTTTCCAGCTTCTAGACACACCCACATGCCTTGGCTTGTGGCCTCCTCCTTACCATCTTCCAAGCCAGCAATATTACAATCTCTCTGATCCTTCTCCGGTTTCATAGCTTTTGCTGACTAAAGCAGGGAAATATTGTCTGCATTTAAGAACTCATTTAATTAGATTAAGTCCTCCTGGATAGTCCAGAATAAACTCCACATTTCAAGGTCATTAGCATTAGTTACACCTGCCATGACCCTTTTTCCATGAAAGGCAACATATTCAGAGGTACTGGAGATTAGGATTTGGGCATTGTCAGTGGCCATCATTCTGCCTACTACACTACAAAAAACTCTTGGACCACAATAATATTAGATGCTAATGATATAAGGGGAGAAAATATTCTGATCAAGGTGAATTGTGTAAGAGGAAATCTGACAATACCAATCTTTAAAAAGAAGATTAGGAAATGAGATAGATGCATCTGGAAAGATCTGAGTTGAAGGAGTGATTAGACTTTTTTTTAAAATTATAAGCAGGTATGTACACATTTACTACAGTAGTATATTGCAACTAGTTGACAATTTCAGTTGCAGGAGAGAATTGAATAAATTTCAAGGCCAATTTAAAAAAAGCTACTTCTAAAGGTAAAATAGATCAGAAACTCAACTTCTATCTAGTCTAGCCCCATGTACAGAATTGGCAATTATTCTTTAAGTGTTTGAGAGAGTTGAAGAGTCAATTACAAAAGAAATTTGTATCTTTACATAAACTCATACTACAAATATTAAGATTCATAATTGTAGAAATTGGAAGAAGGAAAAGAGACTTGCTCAAAACCTTAAAGTAAAATATGGATACTAAAAACTAAAAATCATTTAATCATATTTCTAGATGTTTGAATGAGTTAATTATTGAAAGAAACACTTTAAAAATAAACAAAAAGAAGGTATACTACAAGAAAACTATTAAGCAGCTACTGTGATTAGTTTCCTAAATGCCATTCCCAATCTATTTCTCCCTTGCTGCTTTTGACTACAACAGTTTAGAATATAAATTCTGTGCTTCCTAGTCTTACTGGCTGTTCTGAATAGCAAGGTCATCCAGTTTTAGCCTATAAGAATGATTGAAGCTCTTTGTCAGGCTCATCAGCATAACAACTTGCTTTCTTGATTAAAAGTGATAGACTTGGGTATCACTTGACCATCTTTTCCCTTCTTCCTGCCTTAAATGGGAAAGTGATGCTTAGAATGGAAGCAGGCAGCCATTTTGTTGTGATAACGTTATGGCCAAGAGATTTGTAGAAATGCTGGCCCTGACATCCTCAATCCAACAGAAGCTGCTGTTTCTGGACTTTTACATGAGAAACATAAATTGCTATGTTTGAGCTGCTATAAATCTAATCTTTGAATCTAATCTTAATATGTTTCAGATTAGTAAAGTCAGTGAAGGGCTTGTAGTAATTTTAGTTTCATAAAATATTTGGGGAATTGGATGAATGCTGGAGACCTGGGCTTGTGGAGGCAGGGGGTAGGGGACTGGTTCCCAAACACTGAAATTGTTTCCAAACTGAGTATCTGGGTTCATATATGCTGTGATTCCCAGGAACTTTGTCAGGCACAGAGAGTTAGGCTGAGCAAGAGATCACGAGCATCTCAGACCACTGTGATTAGGATATAATTCACAATATCAAAGTCAATAGAAAAAAGAAGGAAATATGAAGAACTATATCATCAGAGAGTAGACATTATCAGTACTAGTTAAGTGAACTTAAAAAAAACAAATTTATATAATTTTCACCAAGTATGCTTAAATTACATCTCATCAATTTTATGGATTTATTTTCTACAACTTTCATATTTTCAGCAACTGCCCTTTCATTGAGGATGTCAAATTCATGAAAAGAAATTTGAAAGTCACCCTATTTCTATTGGAGCACCTCATATGTACTCTACATGTGTCATCAGTGTCCCTGGCTCTAAAGGGATCTTATTCATGTCAAGTAGATTGCAAGATAAATAGTGGGGACAAGGACAAAGCTCAGGTTTAGGAGTCTTCATTTGGAAAAATATGAACAAAAATGCTACATATTCTATGACATAAGATGCTTCCCACTTGTGACATCTGATAAGTCTTAAATTATCTCTGCAATGATCCAGATTTCACACTCAGATGTCCTCCAACTACTTTGCATGCAACTGAGGGAATAATTGACACTATTCTAGTTTATAGGGAAGGAATAGATTCTAGTTACATTGGTCCATTAATTTATTAAATGGTTGTGAACAGCTTCCTCCCCTCCTTAGGAACCATCACTATCAATGTCTACTGCCTCCATTTGGGTGTTTGATTTGGGTAATTCTGCATGCTCTATAAGAAGTAATTTAGTATGTCTGTGAGACAGATGACAGTTTTGGATCTTTTCTCCTGGGATATTTAACCTGGAAATTCTTTTTAATGTTAATGGCAGTTATTCATGTCAAGGCTGTCATATTGATGGAGAAATACACTCCTAAATCTGTTTTTACAGTTTGTGTATACTTTGAAGGATTTTATCGCCATATGGCCCTTAAAGATTTGTTACCAGTCAATCCACAGTGGTTACAAAGTCAGATGGGTATCATTCTTGCAGTTACTCCACACCTCCATTCTGTAAAGAAACCTAAAATAAAGTTGTTAACTGATATAGGAAAGTTAAAAGATGTAACCAGTGTGATAACACAGAGCCTCACCTTTGTCCTTCCCATATAACAGCAACTGGTGCAAAACTGATGGCCAGTTGTATGAGTGATGTATGTATTTTCCTTCTTTATATGTCTACAAAGGGAAGAGAGAAATAAAGTCAGGGTGACACCAGAAACTGCGGCTCTCTAGAATGGAGACTATGAATTTGCTTATAACATAACAGTGAAGAGGTCAGACCACCAGAGCTCAAATTCCAGCTATGCCTCTTTCTAACTGCATCTCCTTGGGCAAGTCATATAATTTCTTTATGCCTGGGGTCTGTCATATATAAAGATAGTAAATAATTATACACCTACCTCTTAGTGTGTTTCAATTAATATATTTAAAGCCCTTAAAACTACACCTGGTACATGGTAAGTGCTGAATAATTATAGCTGTTATAACTAATAAGTATACTCTGTTACTAAGTAATTCTGAGCTGCTTTAAGACAATAATTGTTCTTGCCTCACATGCTTATCTGTTTTTTCAAAAACCATGATAGTGTAGGTGAATGTGTTTTGAAGCATAAATAATATAAATGTAAGTGAAGATTATTATCCTTGAACTCACTCATTTATGGGGAAACAGATGTAAACTTAAAGACACCAGGACTGAAATAACTCACTCATGTCATCCCTGAAACAAAACATTTGCATGTGCAAGAATAAATTTCAATTACAGAGTACTTTGAATTACTTAAATATTCTAAAAATCGTGTTGGGGCTATTATTCTGCCTACCACACCAAGGAACTCTTAGAAGGCATAGGATGAAACATTAATCCATGATAAATTAGTTATCAGGCACTTGTATTCTATTAATTTTTGGAATATTGATCACAAAATTTTGAAGAAAAATGATATTTCTAGTAGCAATGATAGAAAGAAAACTGAGGTGGTGTGGGGGGCGATGTCACACCAAGTTTCTTTTTTGTTTGTTGGTTACATATCCCCCCCTTTCTGCTTGCTCCAGCTGTACTCATTTTTTTTTTTTTTGAGTTCTTCTGTGTCTGCTTTGTCTTCCCCCATTGCGGTGACACGCTGAGTCAGCTCACCATGCAGGTGGCTCTGCTTGGCTTGTGGGCGGTTCTGCTTCGTTAGCGGGAGACTTACCCTGCCCGTGGCAGCTTTGCCCTGCCCGTGGAGGCTTTTTGTCCTGCCCATGGCGGCTCTGCCCCGCCCATGGCGGCTTGCCTTCTCAAGGCAGTCTACCCACTCGGAGAGGTCCCCAGGAACCGAACCCGGGGCCTCCCATGTGGTGAACCAGCACCCTATCCACTGGGCTACAGCCGGTCCCCCACGCCAAGTTTCTGAATGGAAAGTGAATAAATGACCATGATTTTTGGAACTAAGATTATGGAATTTGAGAAGTGGAGATTACCATGGATTACCCTAATGAGTCTAATCTAATCATATGACTCCCTAAAAAAAACAGAGATTTTTTTTTTTTCCCAGGGAGGTCAAAGAAATGTGATAATGGAAGAATAGGCAGAAGAGATTTAACTTGTGAGAGGGACTCATCCACCACAGTTGGATGGTTTTTTTTGTTTGTTTTTTGTTTGTTTTTTTTTTTTGGAGGAAGGGAGCTGTGCACCAAGGTATAAATTCCCAATCTAGAAACAGGGAACAGCTCTCAGCCGAAAGCCAACAAGGGGACAGCTATTTCCTAAAGGACTAAATTCTGCCAGCAACCATAAAGAGCAAAGAAATGGATTGACAGCCTTTAAACCTTACCCCCACCTTTTCCCCTTGTGCCTTACATCTGGGCAAGCTGATAAGAAAGCCTCTGCTCTCTCCTGTGGCATCAGGGGGAGATTCAAACCAAGCAAGCCCCTGTCTGTGTGCAGAAACCCTCACGCGGCCCCACCCCCTCAGCACAATAAAATCCCGGACTCGACTCATTTCCTTTTTCTCTCAGGTTATTTTCAGACCTACGTGAGAGGGCTCCCCAGAGATACAAACTAGGTAAGCACTAAACCTTCTTCTACCCTCTTGGTGTGTGAGTGGCACTGTCAGTCTTGACATCCCAACCAAATCTGAGGTGTGAGTCCCTCTCGCTTTTGCAGGTGACCATAGCAAGGAAACACGTTTACAAATTCATCTTCTCATTTGCCTGCATCGCTCATTAGAACGTGTACTTTACAGAGGAAAACACTGTGTCCACCTTGTTCACTGCACTCAGAGACATGAACAGCACATATAAGGCACTCAGAGAAGGCTGGGATTCTGTGTATGTGTGTGCATGCGAATCCTTTCTTTCTTATTACAGTGTGATAGGCAGTGAGCCAAAACAATGGCCTTAATCATTTACCTATTTCTTCTTTCCCATAGTAATAAAATGACTTTATAAAATTTCCTCTGCTCCCACCCGAAAAAAACTATTGAAAGTGAACTACATTCTAAGAACCAGAGTATGTCAAACAAGAGAAACTTGGTATCTATCTTATGCCTTTAGTAGTTTAAGAAATACTCATGGAGCATCATGTGCTGAGTAGTAGTATAATTACTGGGAGTCCTGTGGTGAATAAGACAGCAAAGAGCCTTGATCTCGTGGAATTTATATTCTAGCTATCTTTTAATACACATTTTTTTAAAAGTGAAGATACTAGATACTGTACTTTAGCAGCCTGGAACCATTGTTAATGTTAAAAATTCATGCCTAACCTAGTTTTCTCAAAAATACATATTTTTAAATGTAATTGTCTAAGGCCGTTGATTGGTGAGACAGAGGCAACACTATGTTCACTGCACCTTTCTCTTTTCTTGGATATGCAAAAAGACTACATTTCCCAATGTCCCCTGCACTAATTGAGGTCCGTATAACTGAGTTCTGGCCAATGATAGATGGAAGAAAGTAATATAAGCTACCTCTATCCAAGGCTTAACAATTATCTGTGTAATATGCTTCTCCTTCCATGGTGATATTAGAGGTCATCTGCCCCAGATGATTTTACAATAAAGTACAAAAAGTTTGGGTCAATGAGTCAGACTTTGGAGAAGAGCCACTGAGGATAACTCTCTCATCCATGACTGTCGCATGAGCAAGAAATAAAATTTTGTTGTGTTAAAGCTTTGAAATGTAGGGATTGATTGTTGTTGCAGCACAGCCTGGTTTACCCTGACTGGTCAATACATTGGAATTTTATTTACCTGGTCATTCTTATGCTGTCTTGGTTTGCCACATCTGCTATCTCAAATATAACAAACTGGTTTTGGTTTAAAACAGGGATTTCTTGGTTCATGGTTTTGAGGTTAGAAGAATTCTAAAATCAAGATATTGGTAAGGCTTGCTTCCTCTGAAAGTCCTTAGGGTTCTGGTGCTGTCTGCTGGCAATCCTTAGGGGTTCCCTGCTTGTGTATCTGCCTCCCATCATGTACAGATGGCTTCTCCTTTATGGCTTCTATGTCTTCTGGGCTCTCTTAATAAGGCCTTCAGTGATATAGATTAAGGCCCACCTTCATTCAGTTGGCTACAACTTAACTACAAATAACATCTTTATGCAGTCCCATGCAATTGACTCACAAACACAGGTACGTGGCTCTAACGGGGGCCCATAATTCAATCTAGCACATACGCCTAATACTATCGTTGGCCATATTGTCTCTAATCATGTCTCCTGGCATTGGCAATCTTATAGATGACTCTGATGACTCACCACATTTAAGAACATTGTTAAGAATAATGAGTTCATATATAAATGGAATTGTTCAATCCTTGCTCATTTTTCAGATTGTGATATTAGCACATCCAATCATTATTGACTGGATTGGCTAGTCACTTTGAATAAATAAAATGTTGGCTATTTCAAAGAAGAACAAAAACCTGTCACTTTCTATGTTACTACTATCACAGAGAGGTGAAAATAAAGGTACTGCATTCCTATTGCTCAGTTTGCTACCTTCTCATTTTTCATTAACTCTGATAAATTGCCCTCTAAATGACTAATTAAGACTGGTATCCTGAGGTCCCTAGCACTCCTAAGTGATAATTCAGATTAAAAGACAAACAGGCTTTTAAGTGTTTAATGGGGCAGAGTAACAGGGATGATGTATGTACTTTCTTGGACTTGTAGCCAAAGTAGACTAGAGAATGTGCATGAATCTAGTAAGCATATTGGATTAACCCTTGATGTTCAAATGCCAAGAAGCTCAGGGAGTTAGTGAATCAAAATATTTATTACAGAAGCAGCAATTGAAGAAGATCGAGAAGCACTTGAATTGAGCAGCCCTTGGAGAAACGTCAAGGGAAAATTTTTTAAAAATTAATATTACTTTGAATCCATGAAATCTCCATTATTTCAGTGCGCTCTTTTCATGCTTAGGCATGGTGGACTGATACACACCATTGGAATATGCCTTAAACCCTAATGGCCATGTTTGGGGTCCTATGCTTGATCTCTTAGTGAACTGCTGATTGGACCATTTGACCATTAGAAGTTCATTTCTCTCTCTGAGGATAAGAATTGGGATTGACAGATATCAATGAAACTATCATCATGGTTTGAACTGACATGTATGTCTCCTTTCTGGGGACCTCTTCTTCCAGAGAAGTATATGCACTGGTCTGCAGGGAGATGATACTAGAGAAACATCAGGGGTGGAGAAGAAATGATGGATAGCACAATTCCAGAGAAAGGGACACTGAGGTAGCTTGGCTGCTTTTGGTTTCTAATAGATAGATCTCCCTGACACTGAATGTGGTTCAGTGTCCTTAGAGTTTTATGATATGGTATTTGCCTAAGGTATTGAAGTGGATTTTTGTTAATGACAACAACAACCACAACTATAACAAAACACTAAGAAATGAATGTATTTAATTTAGCTCAAACACTACAGCTAAGCTAACCTCATAGAATCATTCTAATGTCAAAATAGCCTTTCAGTTTCACCTACTATGCATCATACAGTAACTAGGCATGGGGGTACACATAAAATGAATAATACCTATTCCTACACACCAAAGAAACACCCAGTCTAGCAGTAAAGTCCATTGGAAAATAAAAGGTCATGACAATTCATGAGAGGTTTCACTGGTTATTTATTTGACCTGGTTGGACTGGGGTCACCAGAAACTGAAAACTGAGATGGACACCAGCTATTTCTCTCAGTTCTTACTTTCTTTTCGGTCCTTTACAGTGTGTTTCTCTGGCAAAGGGAAAAGCAACAATGGATGTTGTGATTTAAGAAATTTTTTTCCTAATTTCAATGCTCAGCAACCACAGCACTTGCTGAGATTTATTTGCCATAAGGAAACTGTTTGGGGAAAATAGTTTTTACAGGACATAACAATGCTATATGCTTTTCACAGCTTCCACTGATAACATTTGTGACATGTCAGGGGAAAGTGCAAACTTTTATAAAGCTACAAAACAGGTCTCTAAGGAGACTCATTTCAGCTAAGTTAATAAAAGGTCTCAGAGTATTTCAAGGGGAAAACAAGGAAAAGCAGGATGACAAGACATCAGCACAATCCTTCTCCCACACTAAATTGCCCTGGATCCCAGATGAGAGAAGAATCAGAAATTGGCATATGACATAAGGAACTCATGTAGGTCTAGACAAGATAAACAGGGTATTTTCTCTAACCTACTATCTATTTAATTTTATGTTTGAGTGTTGGAGGAAAATTGGAATACATTTTTCCAGGTGTCTTATTCTTTAACTTTAGTTTGGAATGATTTAGAAGAGAAAAATAAAAGAAGGAAAGCAAAAGAAAAGGAGACATTTTAGGAGCAGGTATTAGAAATGGCATTTAAGCATTTCTCAGAAAGATGGGGTTACAATGAAAACTCATAAAGGAAAAATGAAAGTGCTACACATACTTACTTTTGCCATTTGGGGCATGATATTTCATAAATATAATTTTGTAGTTGAATAGGAAGGACATTAAACCGGAAATCAGATAAATAGCTGTGGAAACTTTGGCAAGTTAATTTATTTGTGACTCAAATTTCATGCCTGTCAAATAGAAAATAGTAAACTCAAACTAACTGCTTCGCTTGAGTTTTATCTTAATTATATTGAACAAAAATTTATTGCATGCTTGTTCTACTGTGGTAGGTGTCCATACACACTACAAAAATATTCTAGAGTTGATAATAACTAAAGTATTTTTGAGGATTAAATAAGTATTTAGAAGCAGATAACACAGTCCTAGGACTAGAGTCAGAGCCAAAAAATTTTTGGATCAATTCTAACTATAACTGAAGAGTAAATTTAATTTAAGTTGCACTATTTCCCTCTAACATAAAGTTAAAAAGTAAATTGTCTCAAAATATATCCTTAAAGTAGATAAGTTTAAAGATATGTTCAAGGCTTCACAAATAGCAAGAAAGAAAATGAAAATTTATGCCAATACCTGTGACTGCAGGGTTAGTACTATTTCAACTTTACAAATTTTCCCATAAATTAATGGAATAATTTATATAAAAGTTTTCCCTAAAAGTTATATTCATTCATTCATTCAAGGATGACTCACTATTCATTCTTTCGACAAGTTATTACTCTACATATACATGCCATGTCCTATGGTAGGATATGCGACATATAAATTCAAAAGACAAATGGCTCATTTTTTTAGCATACTGCATGAGCAAATGAATAAACTAAACTATTTCAAAATAATAGGATATGAACTTGAATAGAGGTATATTTTAGATGTTATAGACATAAAGAGGCACATTAATGCCTAGACCTTTTGGTGGAAAAAAAAATTGGAGAAGAGAATGTATTGAGAGCTTTCCAAAGAGGGTGATTTTTTTATTTGAGTCTTGTAGAGGAAGGATATCTTCCAGAATGCAAGAAAGAAGAGCAAACTCTAGGCAGAGAGGCATTATTTCCAAAGATCCAGAAGGAGGAGTGTGACATTCTCTTAGGAGTAACTGTTTTATTTTGATACACATATCAGAGTGTTAGGACATGAGCGTTGAGTAGTTGCAGAGGCCAAACCATAGGATTACTACTATGGATATAAAGGGACCTATATGCAGAGAACAAAGGCACTGATAGATTTATTTGAGGGTATCACACACAACCATTGGTGACAGAGAAGAAAATATAGTTGTCATGGATACCTCTTGAAGACTTCAGACACTGATGAGATAGGGGGGATGGTGAGTGAATCAGTATAAAGAAGTACTTATAAAAGATATATCTATGCTTTAAAAATACAAGCATACAATGTCCAGTTGTTATAAAATACATTCTCGGGCCGGCTGTAGCTCAATCGGTAGGGCGCCGGTTTACCACATGGGAGGCCCTGGGCTTGGTTCCCAGGGTCTCCTTAAGCAGGCAGACTGCCTTGAGAAGGCAAGCTGCCGTGGGCAGGGCAAAGCCGCCCGCGAGCAGTGCAAGCTGCCCGCGAGCAGGCAAGGCCACTGCACAGTGAGCTGACTTGGCGGGGCCCCGCAAAAGGGGGGAGACAAACAGACACAGAAGAATGCAAAAATGAACACAACAAGAACAAGCAGAAAGGGGGGGATGTATAATAAATAAATAAAAAAATACATTCTCAAAAACACAAAGAATAAAAGAGAACCAGAGATAAACATTGTTAATGTTTATGTAATATTCTTCCAGGTATTGTCTATGTATATTTGTAATTTGTTTTTTGCTTTAAAAAATTACTAAAAGACATGGATCTTCTCATACTATTTTGTTTATGAATGGTAGCACCCATTCTTTAATTTGGGGTTGCACAATCAAATTTGATGTTTCTTCTTTTAAGAATAAATAACTCCAAAATTTTTCTGTAGTAAAAATTTAATGAAGCATGCAAAATAATAAACTGACCAAATATAAAATAAACATTTTTTTGCTGCATTAAGCCCAAGATAAAAGTGGACATGATAATATAGGAACAAAAATAATTAAGCTATTATGATAAGTTAAATAAATAATTGTTTAGCTAGTTGATCAGATCGAGAAAGAGTGAGGGAGGGGTGGAGAGAGAGAGAGATCAACATCTCTTAAGCCACTAGTGCCTATACAATTAATGTGATGTTGCTTAATTCTCCTGAAAAAGCACTTGACAAATTTATTTCAATTCATAGCATGACTATAGCAAGAATGAGAATCTTTGAAATGACTGAACATGTAGAAGTGCAACAGAGCATAATAATCAATGAGAATCATTTCCATATGATGGAAATTTTCTCCATTGTCTCAACTGTAAAATCTCCTGAGTACTAGAACAAGGGGGACAGGCACTAGTGCTTGACCCATGGAAAGGAGCACACCCACCAGGAATATATTCAGCACTGGAATTTGAGAGGCCTTGATGATTGACGTAAACTTTGGTCTTTTTTGCTCACTGGTCTCCCTTTATAAAATAACTGTTAGATCTAGTAATAGCTGTGGAGAGGAAAGTTGAAATGCTTTGATCGCATGTTGAAGAGAGATAGTATAAATGGTTTCTTGGGAGACAGATGGATGTTGAGTAGGGAATGAACTGTACTTTCAATTTTATAACTGCAAAGGAAGCAGATAGAGGACTCACGTAAATTATGGAAGGTTTAGTAGCTAGCTGTCATTTCTTCCCTAACTTCTGACTTCTCTTGCTTGTCTCCCCACAGTGCAAAAAAATAACAGTGACTTAGCTGTCTTTCAAAAGTGTTGACCCAAAAGAAAAAATGATCATTCATCTAGTAATTCCTGTCATGGCCAAAGACATTTTGCATCAAAGTCTGATGGTAAGATTAAAGTTGTTTATCATATGATGAATAATAAAACACACTTTTCCTATTTGCTTATATGTGTTATGAGGAATTCAGGACTGTGCTCAGGTTGACTTTTAAATGCTTCATGCACCATAGGAAACATGCAAGATGATAAGTTCCTGCCTCATTTTCTCAATTTAAGCCGAATGCAGTATATTGGAAAGTATGGTTTTTCTGCATGTGATAACATTGGCAGATAAACACAAAAAAGAAGAGAGTGGATTGAGGTAAGGATCCCTATGAGCTGAGAAACATTGGCAAATTGAAATTTATATTTTGAAAAGCCAAAGAGATTAAATATGATGTTGGATGGTATCATGATGCTTCACTGAACTCCAAGGAGCTGTGAGATTCATTAACTTTCTTTTTTTTTTTTTTAATCATTCACTTAAAAAAATTTTTTTTTTTACAGTTTGGAACTTACACTTTTTTTATTAATTTTTTATTTATTTTTTATATATCTATATACATTTTTAGGATACATTGATTACATAAATGTTACACAGAGATTCCAGGAGTACCCATATGTCACCCCCCCCAACCCTCCCACAACCCCCCACATGCACATCCCTAAGTGTGGCATAACGCCTCAGATTCATTAACTTTCTTTTCCCACTGTTTGCTTTTTCATTATTGCTTTAGGAAGAATGGGAAGGTCTGCCTCTTCTATCCATATTTTCACTTCTACCTTAGAGGAGAGAATGTTCTCTCCAAATTCCTACTCCTTTGGTCACCTTCTTTATTAGGGCCATTCCAATGATGGAGGAGTTATAATTAGACTTGTCAAAGACCAGAAAATTATGTTTGTGTTCAATGCCCAATGACTGTTTACATTAGGACCCAGGTGTGGGATCTGATGTTAACCTTTTCCTCCTCTTAACCAGGTACACATGCACACACCTGAGCAGGTTCTTCCTCTTAAACTCTTGTCCCCACTGGTAAGAAGACTAAGCTACCCATCCCCCAGCAGTAGGGAGTAGACATTGTGTTGTTCCATTCCATGAGTTCACCTTGCCTCTTGGAGGATAATTCTAACCGAAGATACCATCATGGACCCAGACATCCTGGATTCAAGAGAGAAGGAGTAAGATGCAAAAGACTGCCCCAGACATTGTACACTAAATTGCTTTCTCTAATCTATTTGTTATCAAAGCTTTACATTTAGTATAGAGACCCACCTATTATTAAATTTGTACATTGTGTTTTACATTTTTTAAAATAGTATTCAAATGGAAATAAATCACAAATATGGCACACAGTGGATCAACAGGATTTTTTTGATTGATGAGGACAAGAGATAACTAGGTGGTGATGTCACAGTCCAAAGAAGCAGCCAACTTTGTTGTATAATACATGTTCTAAAAGATGGGTTGTGTTTTAGAAGCAAGAGCAGTAGTAAAATTTTACTGAGAG
>PVKH010000754.1:21545-34785 GCA_004027955.1 Chaetophractus vellerosus | reverse complement strand
ATGTGACAGAGTTGGACTCATTTGTGATTTCCCTACACATGGCTCTTCTGCCTCTTTTCTTTGAACCTATAGTTAGTACTATACTTGATAGGCATATGTCCAAGAGACTTAAATCTTTCATACTTCCATGTGCCAGTTGGGCCCTGAATGTCAGCAGAGTTGCAACACTTACTCTCCAGTTCATTGAACTCATGCAGGACAACTACAATGTGATGATGATGGTCAATGCCCATCCCAAGGGAACAGAGAGAGTCTGCAACTTCAAGCAAGAAAGTTTCATCCATCTGCCCCATAGAATCTAAGCACCCTCTCTATTAGAGGCAAAGCGGTCATCACCATCCCAAAATCCTCAAGATAGAATAATGGATTAAAGTAGACTTACTATTATTCTACTACAGACTTATTGTTATTCTAGCAATGGAAGAACTTTTATCATTGATGTAGAGCAGTGGCCACCAGAGGTTCTGAGGGGAGGGAGAGAGAAGATTGGAATTGTCTTGCATGACACTGCAATGACAAATACAGGCCTATAATGGGACAGAGTATAAACTATAGCATAAACTATAATCCACAGTTAGTGGTATTGTTTCAATATGTGTTTAGCAATTTAACAAATATACCACACTAATAAAGGACATTGTTAATGTGAGAAATTGTGTGTGTGGGCGGAGGCAGTGGGGCATATGGGAATCTCCTATTTATTTTATGTAACATTTATGTAATCTAAAGTTTCTTTAAAATAAACAAATTAAAGAAACATATTTCTTGCATTAAGGATCCTATAATCTGAATAGTAAAATTTATTTATCTACTTATTTATTTACTTACTTACATATTTACTTACATATTGACAATGGTAAAAGCTCAGGCCCTAGGTTTGTGTCTCAGTTATATGCTCTACCAGAAACTATTGTGTGGAAACATTTTTCTTGGACACAAAGTCCTTGTGGGTTAATTTCTAGCGTGTGAGCAACCACTCTGATTTGCATTAATTTTCAATTATTTCCTGTAGGTATGCACTAGAAATTTGAGATTGGTTTTTGACAAGGATTTTTTGCAGTTTTTGCAAGTTGTATAGATGTGAGTTTACTGATCATTTTGTGCCATTCGGTAGATATTGTTGACCTGAATCTGAGATTCTTTGCTAATGCTCTTCCATTAAAGAAAGCTGAGCTAAGAGTAAAGATATACCATGATACTTCCTTAATATACAATTTTCATTTAGAGATGCCAAAATTGAAGCATACTAGGAAGTTAAGTGTGTTGGCAAAAATTACACATATAATCAGTATTACAAATTAAAAATGAGTTCTGTAAGAATACAAAATCAAAAACAGCTATAAAACATATCTATTTAAGTAAAATTTTTAAGCTCACACATCACAAAATATTTTAAAGGTTATATATCAGTTTCCTATTGTTGTTGTAATAAATACCACAAATTTAATAGCTTAAAAGAACACAAATATATTCTCTTACAGTTGTGGATGTCAGAAGTCTGAAATCAGGTGTAGGCTAGGCTGGTTCTTTACAGAGGTTCTGAGGGGAGAATCCTTTTATTTTCCTTCTCCAGCTCCTTGAGCTGCATTCCTTACACTCCTTTGCTCATGGCCCTTTCCTGCACCTTCAAAACCAGAAGCATAAACCTTCAAAGCCGAAAGCTTAGTATCTGCCAATCTCTTCCTATTTCTCTAGTCACAATGCCTTTTGTCTTTCTGTGATCTCCTGCCTCCCTTTTATGAGGACTCCTGTGATTACACAGGAACCACCTAGATAATCCAGGATAATCTCCCCATCTCAAGATTCTTAATTTAATTACATATTTTAATTGCAACTCTTTCTGCTCAACAGAAACTTTCTTTTCCTCATTAAGTGTCTGCTTTAATGATGTCATCTAATTATTAACAATACTATTGCCTAGTAATTCATTGTATTGCATAAATTGGAGCTTTACTTTCAAGAAATGTTTACCAGATGGCATATTTATATTAAGATGGCAGGGCAAAATTGCCTCTCTCAATCTAAAGTCATTGGAGAAAACAAATACTAAATATCCTAACTGTCATCAAACTATACGAATCAATGTATAAATTGCAAATGCATCCTTTATGACTTTGGGAATAACATTTAAATAAACATGCCCCTGGGTTTAGGAAAGTTTGACACTGATAATTTGTAATTCCTTCATTTCAAGTCCATCAAAATCTGCTTAGCAACAAGACTAAGATTTTAGAAAATCTGGGAAGAATATTGATGTCAGTAAACCTTGGAATACATAAAGCCAAATCACAATCAACAGCATTGATCTTGGATTCGAAGAAATGCATTTAAATCCTGATCTTTTTGCTTATCACATATGTAACATTAGGCAATTTACTTATGATTTCTGATTTTCACCTTCTCATCTTCCTGGCTTCATGGCAATATTCTGACTATCAAGTTGTTTGAAAAAGTTAAAAGTACAGTGAAAGGAATAAAATAAACTGCAGATGAACACCATAAAAGATAAGAAACATTGTCTTGGGAAAGGAAACAAGAGTCAATGAAATAGTTTGTCTGTAGAGAAAATAAGAAGTTAAGTTTCCTTTTGGAATCATAGTACATTTTAACTCCTATTTCCTTATTGTACACGTTAAGGATTGAGCCATGTCTCCCCCAAAAAAAGACATTGACAAGTCTTAATCCATGTTCTTCTGGGTGTAAGCCCATTTGTAGACAGAACCTTTTAAAATGCTATTAATAGTTAAGGTGTGCCCAAACTGAAAAACAGTGGGCTTTAATCCAATAACTATGAAGCCAATAGAAGCCAGCAGACAGAAGAAGCCAGTGGATGAGACAGGTCACCATGTGACAGAGGCAGAGATGCATGCGAAGGAACTCCAAGAATTGTGGCAAACCAGCTCAAGAATGCTGCAGACTCTTGGAGAAAGCATGGCCTGTCAAGAGTTTGATTTTGCACTTCTAGCCTAAAATGGTGAAATAATTAATTCCTGTTATATAAGCCAACCTCTTGTATGGTGTTTGTCATAGCAGTATTGTATAAGATATAGCATCCAATGTTTTTTGTGTTATGTTTTCAATAAAATTCATTCTTTCTTATTTTAAAACATTAAATATTACTGGCATTACTCAATCATTCAAAATTCATCTATTTTTTAAAACTTTTTCTGATGCTATTTATTCTTCTCTTCATTAATTTGTTTCTGTCTGGCATTTGTTTCCCTCTTTCTGAAAAACTCCTTTCACCACTCTTTAAAATACAAGTCTCAAGTTTTTTAATTAAGTAATTTTTATTAATTCACATGTGTTTTTTAAACATCTTTTTTGCCTGTTATGGAATTATAGTTTGGCAATAACCATCATGTTTTTGATTCCATCTTTTCTGTTCATATGTGAACCATCAGTCTTATTGTTACATTTTGATGGCAGCTTTTCTCTGTTTTTAAACTGCTCATTTTGTCTTGACGTTTGATAATTTGCCCACCAACGATCTCAATGTGTATGTCTGTGGGAGTTTGTGTGCATTTACCCCCTTTAGAATTAACTGTACTTCTTGAATCTGCCAGCATACTTTATTTAATTGGAACTATTGATGTTAGTGATTTTAATGTTCTTGTCTGCTAACTCCATTATCTCAAACACTTGGGAGTCTGATTGTCTTGTCTGTTTTTGGTTTCTTTTCATTATTGGTAATACTGTCATGTATCTTTTCATGCCTGGTAATTTTTGAATGAATGTTAGATATGTTTTTTAAAAAAGTACAAAGATTTATGGTGATTTCATCTTCCATCAGAGAGTTGACCAATTGCTCTGCTAAGATAAAGCAGTAAAGGGATGATGATCTTAATTTAATCATGGGCTGAATCATTCAAGACAAGTTGCAGTTTTGGTAAAATTCAGTCTACATTTGATTCATTCCAGTTCCTGAAGAAGTAGCCAGCCTACTGTTTTTATTTCGTTTTGTTTTACCCCAACAAATAGAGTCTGAAAATTTTCATTGCATTTTTTAAAGGTTTTTGGCTTAGCTTTTTAGCTTTCAGTTTCATACATTTCTATATTTTTGCCAAATATCTTGTAATGGACATTAGCTATGTGTCCGAAGCCCTCATGGCTCTATTTTCACTTGAGCCCTAATGAACAAGGAAAATTTCTGATACTTTGTTTTCCCCATGTGAAGGCCATCTGCCAGAGGCCAAGCATGGATTCTTAAACTCAATTGCTCTCCAGGTTAGTGTCTGCCCTCAAGAAAATAAAAGCTATTTGAGGTACACCATTATGGCAGTGTCCAGGCCTTTTGTTGCAAGTGGAGAATCCCAAACAACAATAAAGTAAACAATAAGGGATTTATTTATTTTATCATAAAAAGTTAGTATGGAGATAAGGAAGTTTGAGGGTCAGTTAAGTCATTGATATACTATATGTCATCGAGAACTTACATTTATTTCATTTTTCTATTCTTCTATGTTCAAACTTATCAGCTACTCTTGCTTTCTGGCATCTGTAATTCAGGCATTACTTCCACATACAGCTGCATCCAAGGCAAAAAGAAGTGAGAGCAAAAAAATTGCAGCCTCCATTCAGTATTTCCTTTATTCCATCTTATTATATAGATTGTACAATATGTCGATTTTATCCTTTATTGCATTAAAGAGCAAAATGCCCCAAAACTTTGTAGGTTAGAATACCAGTCAGTTATTTGCTCTCATATCTATGGGTTAGTGACTTGAGCTGGGCTAAAGTTGGATGATTTCTTTCTAATTTGCTTGGTGTCAGTTGGGTGTGCTCACGTATCTCTAGTGAGCTGGCGAAATATGGTAACATGCATATATATGTTGGTTGGCTAGCTCTCAGAAAGGCTGATGGAAGTAACTAAGCCCCTAATCTATACCAAGTTATTCAGAATTTCACCTGGGGCTGGTCACAGGGTTCTGAAGGATAGCAAAATTTGGTAAACCCCAATGTCAGGTATGTGTCCTGTCTCTGCTTGCATCCTGAAAACTACTGTACCATTTGCCAGAGCAAATTTCATGACTGTCTTCATTTCCCAGCTGCTATGTCTTGGTTTAAACAACAAGAATTTATTGGCTCACAGTTTTGTAGGCTAGGAAGCTTGCTTCCTCCTGAGGTTAGTAGCATTCTGGCTGGCCAGCAATCATTGGAGTCCCTTGGCTTTCCCATCACATGGTGATGTACTCTCTTTTCTCTTCTAAGTTCCCATTGACTTCCTCCTTGCGATTCCTCCCCATGGTTTTCTCCCTCTATGTCCAAATTTCATTCTACTTATAAAGTACTCCAATAATAATAGATTAAATGCCAACTTTATTCAGTTGGGCCACAACTTAACTAAAATAACTTCTTTAAGAGCTCCTATTTACAATGTGTTTATACTCACAAGAATGAGGATCAAGATTATGTTTTTTCTGGGATACGTAATTTAACCTACCACAATGGCCAACCCAGATTCAAGGAATTCAGAAATAGACAGCTCTTGTTGGAAGATTTTGAAATTGTGCATACTGTGATTTGGCCACTTTTGAAATCTATCACACTTATCATATCCATAACCAAACCAATCATGTTAAAGGTAATTCAGTTGTCATTATTGGTTTAGATAAATACAAAGGTCCTCTAATATTTGAATAAAATTTGCATTATTTTGCCAAGGGAGAAGCCTGAGATTTGGAAAAAGATTTGAGTTGGAAAAAGTGGCTGCTGTAGTCATCTTTCCCTGAACATGTAAGGAGCATGTGACCATACAAATCATTTAGTTCTCTTATTCAGAAATTTTAATCTTGGACATAATGAAACAGTTATATTTGGATATGAATAATTCCTCTGATGTAGTCCAAAAATTAGTTTCAATTATTTCCTGCTACCTTGATTCCAGCGTTTCCTACTATACTTCAAACTACTAGTCACAGTCTGATATTATTTATGAATTCCAAAAAGAAATATGATTTCTTTTGTAATTGGGTCTGTTCCTCTGGGTGTGATAACCCTTTGATTGTATTAAATTCAGATGAGACATCTGATTAAATTATATTAAGATTAGGGCTTTGATTCTACCACATCATTAGATTGCAACTCAGTGTTGAGTGCCCATCCCCTTGGTGGGCTGATAAATCAGACTCTCACAAGGAAGTAACACACAAGAGAAGAGCACAGAGGAATAGAGACAGCTCCATAGACATGGTGGAGGCCCTGAAAAGAGAGATGAGCCTGATAGTCTACAGCTGACCTTGTGAAGAGAACAGAGCAGCTGAGCCCAGAAAGAAACCAGCCCTGGGGAAAGAGAGACAAGCGTTATGCTAACCTACAGCTGAGACTGGAAGAAGCTGGAACCATAGATCCTTAAAAGGAAGAAGGAAGGTTGAATCCTTGCAGAAATCGCCCACCATCTTGCTTCAACACATGGCCAATGACTTTGGGTGAGAAAGTACTTCTTATGTTACCTTAAGTAAGTGTGACTCTTTAGGGCCTTGTGACTGTAAGGTTCTACCTCAAATAGATATCCTTTATAAAAACCAATAGATTTCTGGTACTTTGCATCAGCACCCCTTTGGATAACTAATACACTACACTATAACTTTCCAATATGTATAATAATTCAATGCATCTTTCTTGGCCCAACTAATCATTGGATGTTCATGGGAGTTATGTTTAGTGTTAAAAATAAGCACTATATAAAAGAGCATGTATGGATCACCATGTTATTCTATTATGAAACAAAGGTATAAGATAATTTTAATTCTGCCCTACCAAAATCTGTAAGACGAAAAAAATGCACATTTTCCTTTTTCTCTTATTTTATATGATAATCAAAACAGTGGCTGGTGTTTCAATTGAAATCATTGATATTGAAGCTGTTTATCCCTTAGTTAATCATCACTAACTGTGGGGTATGTCCACAGTGGCAATTTATGAAGATTATTTGGGTAGTAATTGGTTGGAAATAATAATGTGAATGGACTGGATACTGGAAAAATACAGCAGAGACTATTGCAATAAATTAAGCATAAGATGATGCTTTCATGAACCAAAAAGGAGGGATTGAGATCAAGAGACATTTGAAGGGATGAACTGACACCTGAGTTGGAAGTGTAGTTATAATGAAAAGCCAAAATCACTACCACTTCAATGGTGAAGAGAATAAGAACACCTTTAACAGTAATTAAAGTGAAAAAGAGAATGTTAGATTAAGTGATAAAAGAAAGCTCATTAATTAAATGTTATGTTTTGAATTGTTGGCAGAATGGAGAGTAGAAAGGTGCAGTAGAGTGTCACTACAAGAACCCTGAACTGAATTGATCATAAATATGGCAAATGCAATTATATTTATGTTCCTTCTGTTACTAACAGCTAGTTTATCCCTGGTCTTACTCACTTAATGAAACTAAATCTCATAGACAAGTATGACACACTTTGCTTATGAAGTGTTCACACATTTCTAGCTGTGACATTCTTTCAGGAATGTTAACTGTCAAAGGCGGCATCCAAACTTCATAGTCATTTGGCCTCTGAGGATATCTGTTTTTATCTTAAAAACAAAATTCCATCATTTCAACTTCATTCCATTAGAGATACTATATTATTACAGACTTTTGCTAGCTCAGTGAATTAATTATATATTCATGTTAAGTGAATCAATATAATTGCACTTCTAATCATGGCTCTTTTCCTGTGAAATTTTTATGTATTTTACAGATGAATAGAAAATGTGCTTATTATATTAATTAGTGACCAATTGTTCCTTTTAAATGTTATTACCCTAAAAAGCTCCTCATCAATCATTTTCTTTTTTCCTTTCTGTAATAATGGGTCTCAATATGATATCAGCACAAACTTGCATGTTTTTATGTTGCTTACTGTGTGAATTATTGGCACTAGAATTTTTTAAAAGTTATCAAATTATCTCAGATGGCACATTACATACATATTTTTTCATTTGAAATAAAAATATAGATAATTTTGAACTAATATAATTTCCTTATTTATCTTATAAGAACTGAGGCAACTCTATTCATGATAATAAGTATGCCTGTCATCAGAACTCTCCTGGTACTTTAACTCTTCCCCTATGTTGTATCAGAAGTTAATGCTAGTCTCTAGGAATGAAAGCCCTGAATTTCTTGTCCAGTGATTATACTTTATTTTTAAATAGTTTTTATTGAGATATAGTCACATACCATACAATCTATCCAAAGTGTACAATGAATGGCTTTTAGTTTAATCACAGTGTTGTGCATTCATCACCCCAAAAATATTTAGAACAATTTCATTACTCCAAAGAAAAACCACACCCCTTAGCAGTTACCTCTCAATCCCTCTACCCTTCCAGAGCCCTACATAACCACTAATCTAATTTCATTATGAATTGATTTATATTTACATTTTATTTCCATAAAAATGGAATCATACAATCTGTAGTACTTTGGGTATGTTTCTTTCACTTAGCATAATGTTTTTTTTTACCTGATATTAAAATCGTGTAACATTAACAAACATTTGTTCAATTTCAAAGATAAACAGACCTATATATGCAATATTACCCACATTCATATTTAAAATGGGGTTTTATTATGCTATACAGTCCCATGTTAATTTTTTTAGCCTTCCTTCTAAAAACATACATAACTTTAGACTTTCCCTTTCAACCACTGTCATACCCATATATTAGAACTGCTAGTTATAAACACGATGCTATAATTTCACCTTTTCTGTTCATTTCCAAACAACTTTTTAACAATTCTGCACAGGTTAACCCTCAGCTTTCTATTCTATGATATCGCTTTATTTTCTGATTACCTATATTCTAGTTATTAACTCCATGAGTTTACGCAGTATAATCAGGAACATAATAGTGCAATCATACAGTATTTGTCCTTTTGTGTCTGGCTTGCTTCACTCAACATAATATCCTCCAGGTTCATCGATGTTGTCATATGCTTCATGACTATTTCTTCTTACAGCTGCATAGTATTCCACCTTGTGTATACACCACAGTTTATCCATTCATAGGTTAATGTATACCTGGGTTGTTTCTATCTTTTGGCAATAGTGAGTAATGCCACTATGAGCATTGGTGTGCAGATTTCTGTTCGTGTCATGCTTTCAGTTCTTCTAGGTATATGCCTAGCAGTAGTATTACCAGGTCACATGGCAAATCTTTGTTCAACTTGTTTAGGAACTTCCAAACAGTCCTCCACAGTGGCTGTACCATTCTACATTCCCACCAACAGTGAATAAGTGTTCCTATCTCTCTACATCCACTCCAACTCTTATAGTTTTCTGTCTTTTTAATAGTGGCCATTCTAATAGATGTGAAATGACATCTCATTATAGTTTTGATTTAGTCTTCCAATCCATGAACACTGAATGTCTTCACATTTGTAAAGGTCTTCTTTGATTTCTTTTAGCATTCTTTTGTAGTTTTCTGTGTATAGGCCCCATGCTTTTATGGGTAAATGATTCCTAGGTATTTGAGTCTTTTTGTTGCTGTCATAAATGGAAATTTTTCCTATTTCCTCCTCAGGTGGTTCAATACTAGTATATAGAAACATTTCTGATTTTTGTCTGTTGATCTTGTATCCTGCCACTTGGATGAACTTTATTAGAACTCTATTAGCTTAAGTAGCTTTGTTGTAGACATTTCAGAATTTTCTGTCATCCACAAATAGTGAGAATTTAACTTCCCTTTTTCCTATTTGGATGCCTTTTATTTTTTTTTTTTCTTCTCTAATTGTTCTACCTAGAACTTTTAGCACAGTATTGGATAACAGTGGTGACAATGGGCATCCTTCCCCTATCTTAGAAGGGAAGCTTTCAATCTTTCCCCATTGAGTACGATGTTGGCTGTGGATTTTCACATATGCTTTTTTTTTTTTTTTAAGATTTTATTTATTTTATTACATATCTCCCCTTCCCCCCGCTGCGGCGACGCGCCGAGAGTGGTCACTGCGCAGGCGCAGCTTTCCCCGCTTGTGGGCGGTCTCTGCGTCCATTCACGGCTGGCGTTTGCTTCAGTTCTCGGGTGGTTGGCTGCGCTCCATTCGCTGGCGACCTGCCCTGCCCGTGGTGGCTCTTGCCCTGTCCGTGGCAGCTTCTTGCCCTGCCCACGGCGGCTCCGGCCCGCCCATGGCGGCTTGCCATTCTCAAGGCAGCCTGCCCGCCAGGAGAGGCCCCCGGGAATCGAACCCAGGGCCTCCCATGTTGTATGCCAGCGCCCTATCCACTGGGCTATCGAGCCGGCCCCCACATATGCTTTTTATCTTATTGAGGAATTGTCCATCTATTCCTATATTTTGAAGTGTTTTTATCAAGAAAGTATACTAAATTTTGTTGAATGCCTTGTCTGCATTGGTTAAGATGATCATTTGTTTTTTTCCCTTCAATTTGTTGAAATGGTATATTATGTTAATTGATTTTCTTATGTTGAACCACCCATGCATACCAGGAATAAATCCCACTTGGTTAAGGTGTATACTTTTTTATTTTTATTTTTTTATATGCTGTTGTACTCTATTTCCAAGTATTTTGTTTAGAATTTTTGAATACATGTTCATTAGAGGGATTGGAGTATAATTTCTTGTATTATCTTTATCTGGCTTTGCTATTAAGGTGATGTTGGCTTCTTAAAATGTGTTGGGTAATTCTCCTATTCAATTTTTTTGGAAGAGTTTAAACAGGATTGGTGTTATTTCTTCTTGAAATACTTGGTGGAATTCACTTGTGAATTCTCTGGTCCTGGAATGTATTTTGTTGGGAGATTTTTGATGACTTATTTAATCTCCTTAAATGTGATTGGTTTGTTAATTCTTGTATTTCTTGTAGAGTCAATATAAATTGTTTGAGTGTTTCTAGGAATTTATCCATTTAATCTAGGTTGTATAGTTTGTTGGCATACAGTTTCTCTTAATATCCTCTTATGATCCTTTTTATTCCTGTGGGGTCAGTCACAAATTCCCCACTTTCATTTCCGATTAAATTTATTTGCAACTTCTCTCTTTTTTCCTTTGCCAATTTATTGATCTTCTCAAAGAACCAGATTTTGGTTTTGTTGATTTCTTCTACTGTTTTTTGTTCTCAATGTCATTTATTTCTGCTCTAATCTTTATTATTTCTTTACTTCTGCTTACTGTGGGAATGTTTTGCTGTTCCTTTTCTAGTTTCTCCAGTTGTTCAGTTAGATCTTTGATTTTCATTCTTTCTCATTTTTATGATAGGCTTTTATGGCTATAAATTTCCCACTCAGTACTGCCTTCACTGTATCACATAAGTTTTGATAAGCTGTGCTGTCATTTTCATTCATTTCAATATATTTACTAATTTCACTTGTAATTTTTCTTTGACCTACTGACAGTTGTTTAGCCTTTACACATTTGCAAATTTCCCCCTTTCCCATCTGTTTTAGTCAGCCACAGGTGTGCCTTTTGAAATATATCAAAGATTGGTCGGTCTTTATAAAGAGTATTTATTTGGGGTAGGCGTGTATAGTTACCAGGCTACAAAGCATAAGTTTCTTCTCATACCAAAGTCCACGTGTTGGAGCAAGACAGCTGCCAATGTCTCCAGGGCTCAGGCTTCTGGGTTCCTCTGTTCCTGGGGCTGCGATTCTCTCCGGGTTTAGCTTCTGTTTCCTCCACAAGTTCAGCTGTAGACCATGAGGCTCTCTATGCTTTGCATCTCTCCACAAGGCCAGCTGTAGCCTATTGGGCGAACGGCTCACTCCAACATTAGAACTCCTTCTCCAATCTGCTTCTCTCATCACTGCTGCCTTTTGTCTAGCCTTTTATACTTGAGACCACGCCCACTGAGGGGTGGGGCTCAATGTCCCACTGATGTGCCAGTTAACGCCCTAATCATAACTTAATCATGCCCAGATGAACAGATTAGTTTACAAGCATAATCCAATTTATATTTTTGGAATTCATAGTTACATAAAACTGCCAAACCATTACACTCCACCCTCTGAATTTCAAAACTACATTACAATATTCAAAAAACCTTAAATCAGTAACAATTGCAAGTACAAAATCATATCATAATCAGTTCAAAGAAATACAGTTTGTCTTCAGGCAAAATCCCTTTTAGCTGTAGAACACTGAAACTTACAAAACAATTTAACTATTTCCAATACACAAAAGGAAAGACAAAGAATACACATTTAAATTATCATAAGGAGAAATTGAGATGTTAAACATGAGTCATGGATCCTCTACAGATCAGCAAAACTGCAGGGCGTCCTCCATTCCATTTCAAAGTCTGAGAGTCATTTTCAAGATGATGTATTCTTCTCCTTGGGGCCACATGGGAACCCACCCTTTCCACAGGCTTTCCCAACAGCCATTTTCTTGGTTCCACCCTCATCAAGCATCTGAGTGTCGACCAAGCTTCAGACCTCACCCTCCAAGCGGGTTGGGGTGATTGCCCCAACTTACACAGTCTTTGGATTAGGGCCTTAGCACCCCTAGTACAGTGAGGTGAAGACAACATTCCCCCTAACCTTTGGCATACAGGCTCAACTATCTCAGAGCAACAAGTTGACCATCTGGCCTTCTCTAATCTTTGGCCCACAGGCCCAAACTTTTCAGAGCAACTAGTTGACCACCTGGCCTTCCCTAACCCATGGGGGACAGGAGCACCCCTCTCAGGCCTATGGGGTACTGACCTTAACCGCCCTAATCTTTGAGGAATGTGCTCCACCCTCCCTGTACCCTGGGGTGGCAAAACTCTACCAGAACATTGGATGGGAACATCCACCCTGTTCAACCTCCCAGGCAAACTCACCCTCTCTGGACACATAGGTGGGGTTCCTTCCTTGGCCCAAGGCAATGTCTTGATGCCAGATCTCAGCTTCCGTGGTTTTCTCCTTAAAGCTGTTTCTCCTTCAATGTCTCCTTTCCATGTCCTTTATAGTCCAAGTGAACAGTGGTTTTGTTCATATAACTCTCTCAAAAACGTTGTTGGTTTAGCATGCAGGAAGCAGGGGTCCAAGCCATCAGACAGTAAGACTTTCCACAAGTCTTTCCTAGATAACTCCATCTTCAATTCTGATTCATAATTTCCAGGTTTAGCTAAATCTTCAAATGGGGCACTTTGATTTGGAAATTTGATTTCAAGAAAGTTGGACATTCCGGAATCATTTTCTGTGTTTTTTTTTCCACAAAAGTTCAGTCCTTAGTGTATTTCTTTCATCTAGCATTTTGCTATAGGCTACAAGGAGAAGCCAAGCCACATTCTC
>PVKH010000754.1:0-21445 GCA_004027955.1 Chaetophractus vellerosus | reverse complement strand
CAGGTTCGCCGTTTTCAAATTCTGTCTTCCCTATAACACCAGGAGTTAATCTTGCTAAGTTCTCTGCAACTTTAAAACATGGATCGCCTTTCCTCCAGTTTTCAATAATAGTTTCTTCATTTACTTCTAAGGCATCATAAAAAGTCTCTTTAGCATCCATCTCACAATTGTTTCCTTCTAAGGCCCTATCAAAAAGGACTTTAGGCTCCATATTGCTATCAACAGTCTCTGCAAAGTGATCTAGGCCTTTTTGACCAAGCATTTCACAATTCCTCCAAAAAATACCCCTTACCCATTTATAAAAACGTTCCAACATTTTGGCAATTGCAAAAATCACTTCCCCACTCCTCAGTACCAATTCTGTTTTAGTCAGCCACAGATGTGCCTTTGAAATATACCAAAGATTGGCTGGTCTTTATAAAGGTTATTTACTTGGGGTAGACGCTTATACCAGGCCACAAAGCATAAGTTTCTTCTCATACCAAAGTCCACGTGTTGGAGCAAGACAGCTGCCGACGTCTCCAGGGTTCAGATTTCTGGGTTCCTCTGTTCCTGGGGCTGTGTTTCTCTCTGGGCTTAGCTTCTGTTTCCTCCACAAGTTCAGCTGTAGACCATGAGGCTTTCTATGCTTTGCGTCTCTCCACAAGGCCAGTTGTAGACTATCGGGCGAACGGCTCACTCCAACATCAGAACTCCTTCTCCAATCTGCTTCTCTCATCACTGCTGCCTTTTGTCTAGGCTTTTATACTTGAGACTATGCCCACCGAGGGTGGTGCTCAACGTCCCACTGACATGGCAGTTAATGCCCTAATCATAACTTAATCATGCCCAGATGAACAGATTAGTTTACAAGCAGAATCCAATTTATATTTTTGGAATTCATAGTTACATAAAACTACCAAACCTTTACACCATCTATTATTGATTTCCATTTCCATTCCATTATGATCTGAGAAAGTTCTTCATATAATTTCAATCTTTTTATATATATTGATATCTATTTTGTGACTCAACATGTCTATCCTGGAGAAAGCCTGAGCACTTGAGAAGAATATATAACCTGCTGATTTGGGATGCAAAATTCTGAAAATTTCCATTATGACTAGCTCATTTATCATATTGTTCAAGTTCTCTGTTTCCTTGTTGATCTGCCCTCTAGTTGTTCTAGCTAATGATGTGAGTGGTGTGTTGAAGTCTCCAATGATTATTATAGAGATGTCTATTTCTCCCTTCAGTTTTTTACCAGAGTTTGCCATGTATTTTGGGGTACACTGGCTAGGTGCATAGATACTTATGACTGTTATTTCTTCCTGGTGGATTGTCCCTTTTATTAAAATATAATGGCCTCTGTATCTCTTATAACTTTTTTTACATTTAAAGTCTATTTTGTCTGATATTACTATGGCTACACTTTCTCTTTTTTGATTAATTTTTGCTTGGAGTGTCTTTTTTCCAACCTTATACTTTCAGCTGCTTTGTATCACTGAGTCTAAGGTTAGTCTCTTGTATGCAGCATATGTATGGTTCATTTATTTAATCCATTTTCTTAGTCTATCTCTTTTGATTGGGGAGTTTAATCCATTCACTATCCATGATGTTAGTGCAAATGCATTATTTAAGTCTATTATTTTATTATTTGGTTTTCATATGTAATATATTTTATTTATCTGTCTTTTTGCTCTTTTGCTTATCCTTTCTACTATTTTTGCCTTGTACACTCTCCTCCAAGCCTCTCTCTCTTCTTTTTCTTTCATGCTGTAAGGCTTCCTTTAATATTTCCTATAAAGGTAGATACTTTTTAACAAACTTTCTAAGTTTCTGTTAATTTAAGTATTTTAATCTCACCTTCATATTGAATGACAAGTTTGCTAGATAAAGAATTCTCACCTGGCAATTTTTCTCTTTTAGTATCCTAATTGTATCATACCATTGCCTTCTCAACTCCATGGTTTCTGAAAAGAAATCCACACTAAGTCTTACTGAGTGTCACTTGTATATCATGGTTTGCTTCTCCTTTGCTGCTCTCAGAATTTTCACTTATCTTTGATCATATCTGACTAGTATATGTCCTGGAATAGGTCTATTCAGATTTATTCTGATTTGGTTATGCTGTGCTTCTTGAATATGTTAGTTCATTTCTTTCATGAGAGTTGGGAAATTTTCAGCCATTATTCCCTCAAATACTCTTTCTGTCCCTTTTCCTTTCTCTTCTCCTTCTGGAACTTCCATGACATATATATTGTTGTACTTCATGTAATCATTTGAATCCCTGAGAACCTGCTCAATATTTTCCATTCTTTACTCTCTCTTCTTGTCTTCAATTTCAGCTCTTATGTCTTCTGCATCACTTATTCTTTCTTCTATCGTTTCAAGTCTACTGTTGGATGCCTCTAATGTGTTTCTTATCTCAGTATTGTGTCTTTCATTCCAATGAGCTCTTTTATTTTTATATTCAGGTTTTCAAAATCTTCTTTGTGCTTGCTCAGTGTGTTCTTGATATCCTTTATTTTCTTAACCATATTGTCTTTCAACTCATTGATTTGATTAGGAAATTTGTATGAACCTCATTGATTTGTTGTCTCAAACACTGTGTCTCATCTGGGGCTTTGATTTATTTCTTTGCTTGGGCCATTTATTCCATTTTCTTAGTATACTTGTAATTCTTTGCTGATGTCTAGGTATCTGATTAGAAGTGTGAATGTACTCTGATGCTCAATTTCCCTCCCTTGCATAGGGATTTATTGGTGAGGGACAGTGTGTTACTGCTGTCCTTTGGTTCTTGGTCCAACCTATTCTAGGTCTTTAGGATTGTCCCTGTTGCTCAAATCTGGGCCATGAACAATGTAATGAGTTGCAGACCTTCTTCCAACGGCCTTGGGGGGAGGCTGTAAAGGCCAGAAAAAAAACCTCTCTTACTATTTACTTTTAGTTTCCTCTCATGTTATTTCTTAGTCTGACAGCAATTGGTGCTCTTTGGCAGCCCTCTCAGTTCAAAGCCTGGTAGGGGTGTGTTCACTGCAGCACCAACTGGATTAATGTGATAGAGGATCCTGCCTAGAGGCTATTCAGAACTTTGCAATTCAAACATTCTCAGAGGCTGTTCTTCAATGTTTGCTGGCAACCCCCTCCCTTTATGTGGGTAGGAAATAATTCCACTCCTCTCTGTGTTCTTAACAACCACTTCCAGTCAGTTGGGAGGTTGATGGGGAAGATTGGTTTTCTAGTTCTATGCGGGCTCCCAAGGCAAACAGTGGTGCAGCCTCACCTGGCCTGGAAGTGCTTGTGGGACACAGCAGATCAAATATACTGGCCAAAAGCTGCATCAGCCATCCCTCTCTCTCCTGTTTCCTGGGGAGGTGGATATCTGCAGCCCCCTCTGTCCATAGCTGCCAACCCAAAGTGGGAGAATTCAAAATTGTCTGCTCATAGGGTGGGTGAAGCATGCTAGCAGCTGTAGTTGCAGCTTATACTCACAGTCTTTCAATTGAGATCTTTTTTCCTGTGTCCCTTTCTACTCTGGGTGTTGTCCAGCCTTCCTCTTGTGTCCTAAACCTTTTTTTCCAGTCCATTTCTTTCTGTCCTCTGTCTATTTTTCTGACAAAGAAGAGTTCTGTATCTCTCTAATCCAGCTATAGCCTACTGAATAAACAAATGTAACAGAGATGAACAGAAAAGTGATGTGTAGTAAGTCTAATTTTTCAAATAAGGTAATAAAGTGGTCATATCAATCGCCCTTATATTTTTCAAACTATAAACTACTTGGACAAGGTTAAATGATACAGCATATAATTTAATCGGGGCATGCATATATATTCTGACATAGGAGGAAGTAGGTGAATATAAGATATTCATTCACCTGGATAAAATCATTAATATATTTCTGTGTTTTAATGGCATTCTATTTGTGGTTTTAAATGCATATTTAAATATGCAGTAGTCTCTTAAAATAACACACACCTTACTATGGCTTTTGCTTAAATAAGAACATACAAAAATCCTCCGTGGCTCAGAATTTCAGAGATGCTTGTTTAAAGGAAAACACTTTAATGGTAAATAGTTTTGATGTTAGAAATCTGTAAACAAAGAGATCTAAGTCATAATAATAAATAAAACTCATAGTAGAGTTGGCACAAAATCAAATCCTATTGATCTATATCTTTAGGGTAGTAAAATTGCTTAAATTAAAGTGTATGTTTGGGTAACTTTTACCATACATTTCACTGTGTATCCTTTCTTCACAAATAAGAAACAGAATGAGATAAGAGAGAATTAAATATGAATCTACTGTTGGAATGCTTCCTACTTTTGAAATACCTTATTTGTGAAAATGACTTTAGGGAACAAATATGAAGAATGCCTTGGAAGTAACCTTATGATAAGCCATTTGTTTTTCTGTAATCTGCCTTATTGTTTATCTTGTTAAGAAACTTGTTGAGCAATTTCACTGTATCTGCTGGCACCTGACAGCAGCATCATCAGTCATTGCACGCACTTTGGTCTACGAACTCTTTTATGGGATTCAGGAGGGATATGGATTTAAATTTTAAACTGGTTTCTGTCAGTGTGACAAATGAAGACCAGAAAATTGAGGACAATGGTAGAATGTTGAAATGTGTGCTGAAAGTAATGGGCCAATCTTAAAGTGGAATCAACAAGAATAGCCTTAAAATACCTCCAGTTTATACCATTCCTACCATTCTATGTCTGAGGCATAGAATAGCTTATTCTTAAGCATTAAACCCTCATTAAAAAGGCTTTTGCATTATATTCAGAATAACATAATTTATTGCTCAGAGTAATTAACTCCATGAATAAGAATAACTGTTTTTTTAAAGATTTATTTTTTATTTATTACATATCCCCCCCCCCTTTCTGCTTGCTCCTGCTGTGTGTCCATTCTTCTGTGTTTTTCTATGTCTGCTTCTTGTCTCCCCCCCGTCTTTGCGAGTCCGCCCTCCGCGGTGGTGGCTCACTCCGTTCGAGGGTGGCTCCATTCCGTTTTCACGAGCGGCTCCGATTCATGTTTTGCGGGCAGCAGTCCTCCATGTTTTTTGCCGGCTGCCCGGCTTCCGCAGTTTGCAGGTGGGAGCTCCGCTTTTCACGGGTGACTTTGCCATGCCCGTGGGGGCTTTTTGTCTTGCCCATGGCAGTTCTGCCCCACCCACGGCTGCTTGCCTTTCTCAAGGCTGTCTGTCCGCTCGGAGAGGTCCCTGGGAACCGAACCCGGGGCCTCCCATGTGGTACCCCAGCATGCTCTTATCCACTGAGCTATCTAGCTGGGCCCAAAGAATAACTATTAATAAAGCACTGATTGTTAGCACTGCTGTCAGTATTTTTTTTCCTGAAGAGTTGAAATAACAAAAACTAGTAAAAGTCTTATGATAGTAACATCTAAAATTTTCTTGTAGTTACATGGATCTTTTTTTCCTGAATTCTTTTGTTGGCAAACTGATTATTGATATATTTCTTCAGTATATATCTTATAGATTTACAACTATGATATGCCAAAGTATACACACTTATTCAGGCTTTTAAAAATTTGTTTCAGCTAGAGAGAATTGGAAAAGATTATTGCATTTTGATGAAATGCATTTTAATAGATCCAGGGATTCTTAAAAATTTTGAAGCAATGGATGGCATGGTACCAAATGCAGCACAGTGGTACCCACCTCAGACTTTGACCTCAGAAGTCAAAACTAGAGATGTGCCATACTTGAAACTCTTCTAATTCCCTACAGATTTTTTGGTATACTTGTGAATCAGGTTTTGCTGAACAGTTGTTCTGTAGTAGTGGAATCATCTTAAATGAGGTATCCTGTTGATATTTTAAAAGACGAGTCAATTATTTCATATGGAAATTCAATAAAATCTTCATTTTACAATATTTCTGAATTAAATATTTGTCAGAGTTGTCACACAATTGTGAGGAAGAAAATCTTAATTAACAAACTCCTTTCCCTAAATGTGGTTTATGCATAATCTAAGATTTAAAAAATATTTATCTTCACTTGAATCTTAATAATTTCATAAAAGCAGACTCATTGTTATCAGCCAAAAGTCAATTTACTCAAAATGTTGAAGTTAAGTCATTTTAGATGTTATTAAGCTTAAAAAAACTTAATTGCTTATTTTCCATCTTTCAAGGTATTACCCCTTGCTATATTTTTTGTGAGTCCCTATATATAGTGTCAAGGACATTAAATGCATCTAAATTGAATGTACTTGTGATGCAACTCCACAATATAAATCTAACTGTATTTTTTCTCCTGCATAATTTCCCTTTACCTCCAAAAATTGTTGATGAAAGTTACCTGGTTTTTCTGATTCTTCATTCCCCACATTGACCCTATAATGGTTTTGAATAAGATCACGATTAAATTGTGTATCCCAGAAAAAAACATGTTCTTAATCTTGTAATCCACTCTGTTGTGTGTGAATGCATTGTAAATAGGATCTTTTGAATATATTACTTCAGTTAATGTATGACATAATTGGATCAGTTTAGGCTTTAATCCACATTACTGGAATCCTCTATAAACAGAATGAAATTCAGACAGAGAGAAAGCCATGGAAAGGAACCGGAAGTCAATGGAACTGGGAAGAGAAAGAAGATGTAAATTGTCATGTGAGATAAAAGCAAGAACTGAGAGAACCCAGTATGCCAAAGTCTTCAGGGAGACAGCATTGCCTTGCTGACATCTTGATTTTTTACTTCTCCTAGTCTCAAAACTGTGATACAATAAATCCCTTTTATTTAAGGCAACCTTTTGTATTTGTTTTAGCAGCGAGGAAACTAAAGCAAGGGAAAATCTTGTTTCCATATCTGATATCCTTAATAATCAGAAAATATTAAGCTGCTGGAAGGGATAGGGAAGTGTTTCAAGAGATTATGGTTTTTGCTTAAGTGGATAAATGTGGATAAAAATAATTTCTTACATTTGGGAAAATGCAGTTTATTTTCAAGGTGCCAAGTTTTTTTTAATAGACATATTTGAAGTATATTCTTATAATATAATATAACATTGGTTATAATTCCTTTGTTTTTCTATTGGAGTCATTTACAATAGCAGTCTCTATTTGCTTTGTAGTTATAAGTATTAATAATTTACTTTCTACTGACTATGCACTTTGTATATGTTGTATCTTATTCATGAGAGAAGGAACAGAAGATACATATAAAATCCCATCAAGTTTCAACTAAAAGCTATGGAAAAAATCCATGAATATTATAGAGATACACGGCAGCTTTGAAAAAGTTTAAACGCTGATACCGTTTATTTCTCTGACATTTCACAGCTGTCTTGATCAAAGCATTGGTTTGTGAATTACCATATTTCTGCTTTGCTTCTCCTCCTGAGGTACCTCCAGCAAAGTTGCTGTTGCAAATTAGGTCTCCATCCCTGGGGAAGAATTTTGGGTACAGTATTGAAGAGCAAGGACTTTACACTCGGGAGAAGGATGGACACTACTTTGGATAGAGAGGTCCAGGGGAAGAGAATGACAAATGTGAGGTAAGCTGGGGAAAAAGCATTCCTGACTAAGGACCTAGGGTGAGAGAAAGCTTAGCCTGTGTGAGGAAAAGAAAAAGCACGGTGGTTAGAAAAGCACAACTGAGGTGGTAGTGAAGAGATAAATTGAAAACATAGGGAGTTTTTTGCCAGTCCTACGCCCAGTAAGTAGTTTGAGTTTCATTTAAAGCAATCTCACTGAAGTTTCCCTTATTTATAAAATAATGGTAATACTACAATGTATTTCATCCAGTTGTCATAGTAATAGCAAATAGCTAATTAATAGGTGTAATGTCTATATGCAAAAGTAAGTTTAATTTTCAGATTCTTTTTGATATACATTTTATTATCCCCGTTTTATAAATGAGGAGACTGAAGCAGAGAAAGTGTAAGTAAATTGTCCAAAGTCATACTTCTTAAAGGACAGAACTAAGTTTTAAGTGAGGTAGTCTGACTCTAGCATTGTGCTCGTAAACACAGAAATACTAGGTTTTGTTATTAGAAATAATGAGATTATGCCTGTGATGGAGGGAACTCACCACCTTTTACTGATACTAATCACCAGCTGAAACTTTTGTTTAGTATGCTCTCAAATCAAGACTTTTCCTTCCACATCTTAAATATTTTGACTTCTATATAAAAATCATTTATAATATTGTTTTAAGTGCAAAAATCCCGTTTTAATTTCCTATCCTCTATTTTCTCCAACACCTTAGAGTTGTATCCATAGGTGCTTTCTCCCAAACCTCAACATCTCACCTGTCTTAGTTTGCCATGCTGCTATGAAAAATACCACACAATGGATTGTACTAAAGAACAAGAATTTGTCTCACGGTTTTGGAGGCTAGAAGTCTAAAATCAAGGTCTTGATGAGCCATGCGTTCTCTTGAGGTCAGTAGCATTCTGGTGCTGGCTTGTCACAATTCTCAGGGCTTCTTGGCTTGTATATCTGCCTCCATCACATGACTTCTTCCACTGCTCAGTTGTCTGCTCCTCTGATTTCCCAATGGAAAATCAGACTGGCTTCAATTGGACTGTTGACTTTCCTCTGTCTTATAAGGACTCTAGTCATATGGATTAAAGCCCACCTTGATTCAATTTGGCCTCATTACAAATGAGTCACCATTTTAATTACTTTTTTTTCCTTTTTTTCAGTTTGTGCTTTTGAATAGCAATAACATCTTTAAAGGTCCTGTTTATGAATGGTTCACACCAACATGACTAGGGGTTAGTACCTGAATATGTCTTTTGTGGAGAACATGATTCAATCCCCAACACTACCCTTCTTTTCACTTAGTTAAAAATAAAATAGTATAAAATAATAAATAAAGTGAAATCAAAACCAGGATATTTATAAATAACCTTAGTATCCTGTCTGTTTTGGTTAAAATTAAGTTGTCTCTACTTATTATAGGGTGGCCCATTTCATAGTCTAAGATCATTTAAATAATTTCTATGATGAAATGTTCTTGACCAGTCTGATTTATGCACTTATCACCAAATGGCATTTTCTTACAGAAAGTGATATTACTAGTATTTATAAGGAGTGAAAAAATGTTATACAGCAGTTGACAACCGATTAGAAGGTTTATTAGAGTACAATGTCAAGAAAGTACATAACCCCTTCAAATATTCCAAAGTATATAGTCATGCATTCATAAATCAAATGCCAAAGATACAAAAAACAAAAACAAACAGCTAAAATTTTTTTAAACCAAACACTTTGAATCTTTGTCAAGATTCAGGTGTTGAAATAGTTTTTCCTTTAAATATAAAACTATGAAATCATCACCTAGGTAAAAGAGAGACTGTTTTTTTTTTTCTTTTTTCAATTGTATCCCTTTCAAGCCTCATCATTATGAGTTTTAGTAGTTCAGAAGTGTCTTTGGTTTCTTTGGACTATAATGATGTTTTCTTTTGGTGACATTGTTATAAAAAGTGTTCTTAGGTATATTCACTGTTTAAATTTATATATAAAGATAAAGTATGTAATAAGAAGAGTTTACACATTGTGTTCAAAATATCCATGGCAGACACTGATAAACCAATTAAGAACTTGTAAACAATTTAAAAGTTGTGTAAATCAAAGAAGCAATAATGCAAAAATTCTACCAAAATAGCTTTAATGATCATGTGTATTCATTAACAGACAGTCAGGTCTTTGGTTCTTATGATCCATGCCAGAAAACAAACAGAATATATACTATGATATTGATTTATTGAATTTAAATTTCTTTACTCATTAAATATTTGCTTCCAAGTAGGATAGTTGCAAAAAGTGCATACTGGTTCTTTTGGCTATGCCTTCCTAATCCAAACCATGATTTCTGTCTAAGACAAAAAACATGTTCTAGACCTGTTGGTGAAGTAATATATCCAAACATCCACGCTTATTGAAACAACCTCCTAATCTTCTACTGGTTTACTGGTTTGCTGAAGTACTGTCAATAAATGATTTCTTTTATTCATTATTATCTCTAAACCATTCCACTTTCCATAAGACTACAGCTCTCTTTACTTCCTTGTCTTTTCACCATTATTTCATGGTCAAATGATTGTTGTCAATACTCTAAACCCTCTGCCATTTTTGTCTTTCTGCTTCCCAACCTCATGAACCTCAGCATTTGCTGTTTCTTCCCTGCTTATACTAATGTGTAAAAGTCTGCCAGTGCTCAGTAAAGATTCATGTACTCCACATTTCCCAGAGCTCAATCATTTAAATGGGGACACATGATTGTCAAAAAATGGAAGATGGGTAGAAATAATATGTAACTTCCTGTTTGAGGCTAAGAGGGAATAGCCTTTTCTATATTCTCTCTTTCAACTAGGCTATTGGAAGACAAGTTCTCTGAGATGTTGGATTTGAAAAAAAGGAGTGACCAGGTTTCCCAAGTCACATGAACAACATTGCATAGGATTGGGATATAAAATGAGAAATAGTTTTCTACTTTTCTTCAGTTATATTAATTATCTTATTTTATTTTTAATTGAATACACCTTCTTTGGCTATTTTCTGCAAGTTTCAATACATAATATTTTCATTGTTTATTTCTAAATAGAGTGTAATTTACATGGTGATTTATTAATGAACATGTGAGTTATTTGGTTAGCACATTTTAGTTTTCACATGTATTTCATAAATTATATTTTATCACTTATTTCTAAGTTAATAGAACTTCACCTTAAGAATATGTTTATGGTACTGTGATCTTAGAAAATTTTCCATATGCGCTTCATAATACTATATATTATCACTTTGCTAGGGTCAGAGTTCAGTATATCTACTTCTTTTCATTAGCCTATGATATTTTATGATGTAGAAACAAATAGACAAAAAAATCTTAATAGTTTACAATACATTTCTTTCTTATTCATGTTATACAGGTCAAATATCTCTCTGTTCCAAGTCTTCTTCATTCTAGGAAACAGGCTACAGGAGCAACATCTGAGACACACCACTACTTTGACAGAGAGAAGACACCAATGTTGGAAACGTGTAAAGCTCTTAAATTTCCTGCTTAGTTATTGCCTCCTGCACTTACACAAACAACTCACTGAACAAAGCAAGTCACACCAAATCTGATGTCACTGGGGCTGGGTAAACTTCCCCAGTCCTATGAATGAAATATTTACGTTTTCTTTATGTAACTTGATTTTGTCTCTTTGACCTATAGGTTTATTATAGAGATATTTTAAAACATCCATGTTATCATATGTTCTATAGATTCTGCCATTTTTTTCAAGCCTATATTGCTAGCTTTATTCCAGATAATGATTGCTTTGTGAATATGTATCTCCATCTGTTTACTTTTAGCATCTTTGTGTCTTTGGAATAAGATATATAAACTTTGCTCTAATACATTTCCTTTTTCTTCTACTTCTTTATAGTACTAGTATCATATATATCATAACTATATAGGTATAATCCCAACAAAACAATACTGCATTATAATTATGAAATGTATGTCTTTAAATAAAGAAAAGAAAAGAGCCAGGTATAAATTTTTATAGTCTTTTGCAATTATCCACATATTTACCTTTTCTGGTGATCTTAATTTCTCTGTGCTGATTCACGTTAAATCTGTCTTCATTTTCTCTCAGGCTCAAGGGCTTTATCTGTTAGTGATAACTTCTCTCATTTTGTGTTTGTCTTGGAATGTCTTTATTTTTTCCTTCATTTTAGAAAAAAACATTTTTCTGGATATATAATTTTTGTTTGAGAAGTTTTTCCCCCTCCCTTTCAGTACTTTGATTATCTTGTTCTCTGCTTTTATTTTTTCTTTTTTTTTGAGGTACCAGGGTCAGGGTTTGAACTCAGGACCTTGTATGCATGAAATCAGTGCTCAACACTGAGCCACATTGGCTTCCCTGTGTTGTTTTTTTCATTTTTTTTTTACTGGTTTATTTTTGTTTTTTCAAGAGGTAGCAGGAACCAAACCTGGAACCTCCCATGTGGGAGGCAAGCACTCAACTGCTTGAGCCACATCCATTCTCTCCCTGCTTTTTTTTTTAAAGATTTATTTTTATTTATTTATATATCCCCCCTTGCTGCTTGTGCTTGCTGTGTTCATTTGCTTTGTGTTTTTCTGTATCTGCTTGTCTCCCCCTGCTGCGGCATCCCACTGAGTCAGCTCACCATGTGGCGGCTTTCCTGCTTGTGGCAGCTTGCCTGCTCACGGTAGCTTGTCTTCTCCAGGAGGCCCCGGGAACCGAACCCAGGGCCTCCCATATGGCAAACCAGAGCCCTACCAATTGAGCCACAGCTGGTTCTCTCTCCCTGCTTTTTGATATCCATTGTTTTCAATAAGAAATCAGTTGTTAACCATCATGCTGTTTCCTTACATATGATGTTTCACTTTTCTCTTGCTACTTAAATTTTTTTTCTTTGTTATTTTCTGTGTTTATTCTAAGTTGGATATTTTTTAGATTCTTAGATGTATATATAATTTAAAAAATCAATAGTGGAAACTTTTTAGTCATTATTTCTTCAAATATTTTCTCTGCCTCTTTCTCTCTCCTCTTCTCTTCAGATTCCTATTAGGTATATGCTGGTATATATTATGTGTCCCAGGGGCATTTTTCTTCACTGTATTTTCCCTCTATTCTTCAGATTATATAATTTCTATTTGCTTAAGTTTTTAATTTCTGGGGAAAAAGATACTTGTTTTGACTTCCCCTTTTATGAAAAAAATTTTTTTCTGGCTACAGAGTTCCAAGTCAACAGTTTTGTTTTTTGTTTTTTGTTTTCTTTCTTCCAACATCTTAAAGATGTAGATAATTTGACTTCTAGCTTACATCATTCCTGATTAAAAGGTACACAAATACTTTAAATTCTTTGTTTTAAAAGATTTGTTTATATTTGCTTTCTTTTACTCATTTTAATGTATTATTTCTTATTTTCCATAACTCTCTTCAAGACTTTTATGTATAATTAGTGTAATATGCCCTGTTTTTTCCCTAGTTATTTTATGTGAGGATCCCTGAGATTCATGGATTTGTAGTTTGTTCCATGGTCAGTGTCTGTTCAAAGACTTTTTCTGTCTAGTTTTTTGCTTCCCCCCCTAGGGTTCTGATTACACATATTTCGGGTATTTTGCTATTATACCACACCGATTGTTTTCAATTGTGTGTCCACTTTTTTCTCTCCATTTCAGTGATGATGACTTATATTGACTTATCTTCAAATTCACTGATTCTTTACTCTGCCTTTTCTAATGTTTTTGCTAAGCATGGTCATCAAAGGAATGCTTCAACTCTGATATTTTATGTGTGTGTATTTTAATTTATAGTATTTACATTTGACATTGTTTGAGCATTTTCATTTCTGATGAAGCATGTTGTCCATATTTTTCATTAGATCTTTTAACATTTTAAACATATTTATTTTAAATCTTTATGTGAGAGTTTCAAAATTTGTTTCATCTCCAAGTCCAGATATTTGAACTATTTTATCTATTGATACTGGGTTTCAGGTTTTTGGGGATTTTTTCCTTTTTTTTTTTTTAATGATGCATGTAGTGTGTAAACATTAATTGGGAAGTCTCCTCTTTTTATACGCAATTAATATGGGAAGTTCTGTTAATATAATCAATAGCTGAGCTTGTGTTTATCTTGGAATATCTTCATTTTTCCTTCATTTTAGAAGATTTTTTTTTTGGGGGGGATACAGAATTTTGGGTTGAGAGAGTTTTATCCCCTGCCTTTCAGAAATTTGAGCATAATTTTCCTTGTCTTTTGGCAACAGGATATAGTAAAAACCCAAGTAAAATTAAGGCCAGAGATTGAGAAAACATTAAAAAGAGTAGAATTGAAAAAAAATAATGCTTTAGTCATTCATTCAAAACATATTGCCTGCCTACTAATTGCAATGCAGTGTATTATATCCTGGTATATAAAAATACTGAATAAAAAAAATGGGGTTCCTGCTCTTATAGAGATTTAAGAGTCAGGGATGAAGAGTAGACATCTATATTCATTTCTCTTCAGTCTATATACTCTGGTCCCACTCTAACTCAATCTCAGCTCTCCACCCAGAATAGAAAAAGCTAAGACAGGCTAATTAGAGCTAAGGGGGAGTCTTAATATATGCACTATAGTCATATAATAATATGGGATTACTTGCTTTATGAAATTTAATTATTTTGGTTATAATAGTTATATGTACTATTTGAAAAATAAATTTAAAAAATCAGTAATTTTTAATTCTATATGTCAGTTATTACTTTGTTGATATTTTAATGTATATAATTTCAGATTATTTTATTCATATAACACATTTACTTATGTTTTTTGGTTTTACTATTGAGAATTATTATTTCACACCTCTCTCTCCATTACTCCCCAAATTCAATCATTTACCATGCATTCTCCCTTGTACTTACAAAATATCTTGTTCATTGTTGCTGCCCTGTTATTTAGGCCCATTTCATCTCTAGCCTGTATAATGTGCTCTCATAACCAGGTTTACTGAATCTACTTTTTTCCCACTCAAATATATTCATCTCGTTGCCACCCAATATACCTTTTTACAGAAAGAAAACGAGAGATAACTCTTCAAATTAAAAACTGCTTGTTGCCATGCCATGTTTCCTCAAGAGCAAGTCAAAGATATTTATTATGGCCTAAAATGAACTGCCTGTCCCCAGTGTCTCCTTTAGCTTCTCTTCTCCATGGCTGTCCTTTTACTATGCTAACCAAAGATCCAAACAAGCTCCATGGAGCAACCCCTTGAGACAGATAGTAGATTTGCCTGAATTGTTCTCTTTACAACATGCAAATTCGATTGACTAATTCTTTTTCATCCCTTTGCTATTCATCTTGATTTTAATTTTCCATCATTTCTCTAGTCCCCCAGAGAGGGTGCACTTTGGAATTCCCTTTCATAAAGATTATACTTGATATTGTATATGATAGGTTTTCAATCTCACTGGTTTTTAAATTACATTAAATTATGAATTGTATCTATTGTATATTGGATGTTTTCACTCATAAGTGTTCATTGGCTGAGATAATATTCTTTTGGTAATCTGCTTGTACCATTTTAGACATATTTTCACATTAACAAATGTAAGCTTATGAATTAATTTTAATAACTCTATCATGTTCCATTGGATGGATTTACTACTCTGCATCCCTGACTCTTAAATCTATATTTACTGCACAGTTTCTTCTGGAAGACAGGCAATTACCAGTTTGACACAATTATAAACAGAGCTGCAATGAGCAATAGATAAGTAATATATATATATATACGAACCCTATTTGTTTATTTATTTTCTTAAGTGTATATGTTAGACATAGAATTGTTGGATAATATATGTGTTCATTTTCACCTTTAATATACACACAACAGAATTACTTTAAGACTAGCAATAAATATACCAATTTACTTTCTTATTACCAATGTATAAAGCAAATGGCATCTGAAGGTAATTAGGAGTTTTATGCTGCTTTTTTTACTTTATTTTGAAATAATACTTTAACATATTCTTGGTTTCACATTGATGTTAAAAGTTAACTTTTTACTCAATAAACATTTAATGCTACTTATTTATAATTAAAGTAATGATAATGTTGATAAAAGTAATAATAACCATTCCCACCAGTAGTAGCCGAAGCAGGAGGTACAGAAGTAGTACTAATAATATAAAAATCCTTATGAATTTAAAAATCTTCACCATCAGGTCTGCAAGATCGTGGCAATCAATGCTTTTCTATACCAGTAGAAACCCTCTTGATCGTGTATAGACACATACTGTTTTAACATTAGGAATATTGTTGAGCGCTAAAATGAGTTGCTGATTATCTAATGAAAGACAGGTGTACAAAGAACAAACTATTTTATAAGGACAGTATATCCAAAAGAAAGTGTACAGAAAAGTCTTCTTAGTGTCTCCTCTATTTTGGTTTAAATCTATGAATGTATTTTACTGCACTCTAAAAGTATGTATTACTTAATAATTATAGCAATTTTAATGACCAAATTTTTGCTCTTTAGGATTATGGCCTTTCTTTCCTTATCTACAGTATACCTAATACCATAATCATTGAATAAATGACAGTAATAATAATAGTTTACAAATGGAAACTTCTTTTTGGACAAAAATATATTACTAGATTATTTCAAGTTCATTTCATTTGCAAGTCAAGCATTTCTCTTTGCAGTATCTACATGGCGTATTTAAATGTAAATAATCATAGTAAAGAAGAACAAAACTGTACTTAATTTTAGGTTTTGTAGAGAAGTCAAATAATTCATGGATACAAAGAAAATGAGGTATCTAGGAAAATTAACATATATGTAAAGTGTAAAAATTAGTTTCAATATCTACTGCAAAGAATCTAGAGTAGTTTATAGGATTAAAAAGTAAATCAATAGGGCCTATCAGAGCATGGAGTACTGAATAATTTAGATTTGACTTAGTAGAATTTTTGTTTTGGCATGCCTATACATCTTGTACTATAACTAAACTTTCAAGGCTGCAATAAATTAGTTTATTCACTATATCCCACCTCCATAAAATGTTTACCATTTATATATCCTATTAAATATAGGTTAAGAAATAATAAACACATGACCTTATTTTATAATTGTTCATGTTTTTAAAACTTTAAAATTCTCTGACAAAGCAAGGGCTGAGTTTTATTTTATTTTTTTCCTGTTATAGGTGTTTTATACCATGATGTTGACTTTAGTTGTGAGCAGTTCTCCTGGTAGAATTGATTTATGATACACTCCATTGCTATCCAGACAGTTTTCAGTGAAGTGACAAAGAAGTTCTGCTTCCATACCCATCTAATCAGTGGAAAACAATGCAAGACCAGACAAAACAAAACACTTCACACAAGGTGACTGGATACTAAATGTCATGTTGTTTATGTTATGTGTGAAAATAAATAGTGGACATATATACCGTGCTAATTGGCATTGTTGTGTGCTTCTCAAGAGATCAATCTGTACCTGGTACTTAGATTATAAAAAATACTGTTGCATTAAATTATTTGTTTTTAAAAGGTAATAAATGTCCATACATTTTATGTGAAATTTATAGTTATTTCCTTTTATATTTGAAAGGATATTGAAATCCAAGCATTTGTAAAATAAATAGTGTGAAATTAAATTAGAGCAAATAGTCAGGTAGGAGAATGACTAATACAACTTATTGGTTGTCCAAATTAAAGATGTCCATGAAATGTTCTTGGAGCTCCTTAGTTTGATGGGAAATAACGGATTCTTTTAATATACTACTCATTCCATAAGTATGTTATTTCTAGATCTAATTTCTTTTTTTTTCAAAATTCAAATTACATTCATATACACCTAAGTGCATTTGTCGCTCCTGAAGTATAACAACAAATAAAAATGCATAGAACCTAATGTCAGAAACATAATACATATTACTGAATATTCTTAAACACTAGTGTGGTGCATTGTGGTTAGAACATAAAACCTATTTGTGTATGGAGGAATGCAAATAAGTGACAAGGAGTGAGGGAAAGAGTGGGTGAGGAAAGATTTTAATGTATCTTTTATGCCATCATGACCCATAAGTAAGATCTGATTAAATAAAAAGAAAATAAGTGTAATATCTGCATTTTGTTTTAGAACGGTGTCTGGGATAGAATGTGGAGATAGATGGGACTGGAAACAAGTGGACAAGGCTCTTTCTGTTGTGCAAGAAATAGCTAACACGGGAAGTGATATATAGAATGAAAAAGAGGGAACAGTCTATGGGGCATTTTGTATACAATTTATAGGACTAGGGTACTGATATAACAGATGGTAAGATAGAGGAATGACTGAGGAGTGTTTCTAAAATTTCTAGTTCAAGGGAATTAGCAGATGGAAATGACATTGATGAGGACATGGAACAAAAAAGAAAGAATATTGGCAGGTAGATGAAGGGCTTATAATGGATCAAATCTATGTATCTTAATTTTTAAGTGAATGTGCGTTATCTCTGTAGAAATATCAAATAAACCCTCAGTATGGCACTGTTCCCCAGAGGGACCTGGTTTCCTGGTGGCAGTTTGATTACATTGTACCCTCCTCATGTCTTCACAGGGATAGATTCATATTTGGGTAGAGATTTGTCTTCTTTTTATATGGCACTTCTGCCAGTACAGTTGCTCATAGATTTATAGAGTACTGTATTCATCACCATGATATTCCATACAACATTGCCTCTAACTAAATGAGTTGTGGCAAAGGAATTATGGCAGTATACTCACAAACATGGACTTGTTTTTTTAATCACAGTCCATTAACCAGAACTGTTTGGCCTGAAAGAACAGTGTAATGACCTTCAGAGGGCTCGGGTAGGCTAACAGGTATCCAATAAGACCTTGTTACATTTGGATCTTGGCCTGCAGGATGTGGCATTTTTCTAAAATCAGCAGCCGACATAAGAAACAGCCACCCCCAGAGCCAGAATCATGAAGCTAGAAACTAAGAGAGAAGAGTAGCCTCTCTTACTATTGTAACTAATAACTAATTTGAAGAATATTTATTTCCTCTTCTCATGACCTTGGACTCACACTTTTTGGTCATAGTACCCAAGGGAATCATGCTTCTTTCAGGGAACACAGTAATGGTTCCAACGAATTGGAAACTGAAAAATGCCCATGGCTATTTTATACTCCTCATTTTGATTAAATGACAAATCAACACCACACATAAAATGTTGCTTGATCATAATTACTAGGGAAAATTGTGTCTTTGGTAAACAGCAGGGGACAGAAAGACTATTTGGAAAATGAAGAATTAAGTGGGAGGAATCAGTCTTTCTGACTTTAAGGCTTACTGTATACCTGCTATAATCAAGTCAGTGTGGTCTTGACAGAGTGGCTGATACATAAATCCATGGAACAGAATAGAGAACAGAAATATATCTACACAGATATGACCAATTAACTTTTGACAAAGAAGCTAAGACAATTCAATGGATAAGGGATAAATAAATAATTTGAATAAATAGTGCTGGATCAATTGGACATACATTGGCAAAAAGAATCTTCACTTAAACCTCACCACTTATACAAAAATGAACTCAAAATGGAAAATGGACATAAATGTAGGACTTAAATTTATAAAACTTCTGGAAAAAATAAGAGAATACATTCATATATTCATGGTCTAGAACTAGGCAATGAGTTTTCAGACTTGACACCAAAAGCACAATCCATAAGAAGACATATTGATCATTTGGACATCAAATTTAAAATGTTATTGTTCTGAGAAAGATCGTTAAAGGATAAAAAGACAAATTACAGACTGCAAGAAAGTATTTGAAAATCACTAATCTGAAGAGAACCTAGTGTATTAATCAGCCAAAGGGGTGCTGATTTAAAAATACCAGAAATCGGTTGATTTATATAAAGGGTATTAATTTGGTGTAGAAGCTTACAGTTACCAGGCCATAAAGCATAATTTGCTTCCCTCACCAAAGTCTGTTGCCATGTGTTGGAGCAAGATGGCTGTTAAATCTGCCAAGAGGGAACCAGCTGTGGCTCAATTGGTAGGGCTCTGGTTTACCACATGGGAGGCCCTGGGTTCAGTTCCCGGGGCCTCCTCGAGCAGGCAAGCCATGCGCAGTAAGCCGCCATGCAGTGAGCTGACTCGGCGGGATGCCGCAGCAGGGGGAGACAAGCAGACAAAGAAGAACTCAAAGCAAATGAACACAGCAAGCACAAGCAGCAAGGGGGGGGGGATATATAAATAATTAAAAATAAATCTTTAAAAAAAATAAAAATAAAAAAATAAATCTGCCAAGAGTTCAGGCTTCTTGGGTTCCTCTCTTCCCAGGGCTTCTCTCTGGACTCAGCTGCTCTGCTCTCTCCACAAGGCCAGCTGTAGACTATCAAGGAAGTGACTCGTCTCTCTTCCTCTGCTGTGTCTAACAGAGCCTTCTCTCCTTCCTCATATATCTGCTTCTCTGTGTGTTTACTTCCTGGGGCTCCAATATCAAAATCTCCAACTCTTTGAAGATGTCCTTTGCCATGTCTTTTCTCTGTGGGTCCCCGTCCACCAAGCGGCAGGGAGTCAATGTCCTACTAACATGGCCCAATCAAAGCCTTATTCATAATTTACTGATGTGGCCCAATCAGAGATTTAATCATAATTTAATCAAGTAAAAGTGCAACCTCTGAATTCAATTCAATCTAAGGGTATCCCTAGCCCAGAAGAACAGACCAGTTTACAAATATAATCAGCATTTCTTTTTGGAATTCATCAATAATATCAAACTGCTACACTTAGAATATATAGAACTCTCAAATATTATCAATAAATGAGAAATTCTAAAAATGAGTCATATAAATACAAACTATTGACAAAAAAAACAGAAATAAAGAACCTAATACTCTTACAGAAACTAAGGAAAATTAATGAAGCCAGTGTAGCCTTGAAAGGAAACCATAAAGCAAGAGTTTTAAAAAATAAATATAACTCTAGTAATATAAAGAATCATTTGGGATTTAGAAGAAAAATACTAAATCATGTATAAATTAAAGAAAATCAAGCTGGCATTATACTCTCAAAAGCAGTATTTCCTGTCAGAAAGCAGTTGATTGACATCAATAAGAAACTTTAGAAAAGACCATGGATGCTATGAATATTATATAGAGATAAAAGTTCTTTCAAATGCAAGTTCCACAGACAAACTGTTTAGGAATTTTCTAGAGAAAAAAACTTCAGCAAAACATTGATGATTGGGAAAACAGGCAAAATGACTGGAATGGACATTGAACATATTTAACTGTCGAACTAAGAGTAAAACAAAGGAAGGCATATGTGAAAAAGTAGAGTATAATTAGCAGAATGTGAATAAAACAGCTAATAAAAATGACGAAAACAGGAGAGGGAAGATAGGAAGTAGATTTATCTCTCTAATTGTCTCATATGTGATAGCCAAGTGTTAAGAGCTGACAAATCAAGCAGTAAAAGTTATTTTAAAAATACAAAGATAAAGATTAAAATTATAGTATTGATGGAAGAAATAGAAGGGATAAGATGGAGATTATTATCTAATGGCATACTTGTTAAGGTGGTCAGAAAGGAAGTGCTCATAAAACAAAGCAATGGGGATTTATCAAATGGACACAGGAGCCAACTGAAAGAGCTCCCAATAGTCAAAGCTGGAACAACTTGAGCAATAAAATAGTGTAACATTAGATTATAACCCAGAATATGAAATAAATATCAATGAGTCCACACTGATACAAAGAAATGATTGAAGAAATAAATAAATGGAGGAGAATAGAAAAATCTCATACATGAAAGAATCCTAAATAACTTAAATAGATAGTACCCTCTAAAAGAGGTAAAGCATAACTCCCCATTCCTTAAATATTGGCTGCACATATAAACTTCCTCCTGAAGAAAAAGAAAAAGGGCGATGAAAAGGGGACTTGGGGAAAGAGTGACTTTATACTGGAAA